>JABUQX010048993.1:10000-37500 GCA_015478945.1 Trachelipus rathkii | reverse complement strand
TTATTATTATTGTTATTATTGTTATTATTGTTATTATTGTTATTATTGTTATTATTGTTATTTTTATTTTAATTATTTTTATTATAATTATTTTTATTATTATTATTTTATTATTATTATTATTATTATTATTATTATTATTATTATTTTATTATTATTATTTTTATTATTATAGCTATAATTATGATCATAATTATAACTACAATTATTATTATTATTATTATTATTATTATTATTATTATTATTATTATTATTATTATTATTATTATTATTATTATTATTATTATTATTATTATTATTATTATTATTATTATTATTATTATTATTATTATTATTATTATTATAAATTGTTTCATTTAAAATTATAATAATTAATTTTCCTTCAAGGTAAATAAACACATTCATTTTATAATATTAAAATTGTGGAAAGCTCTGTAACGAAAATGAAGAAATAAATGTGATGATTTAGCTGTAAAATAATTTGTATAAGTTTAAACAGTTCAAGAATTAAAAAATATATTTTTTATTTATTATTTTTTATGTGACCTTGTCACACATACGTAATCTTTAGGTCTTCTTCCGTTCCCCTCATTTTACAAATTAATTTTTTATATGTTTCAAACATCCTCTTTCACCACAGATTCTACCTATTGGGACATCTGAGTTTGGGTCCTGCTACCACTTATTTATATCCTAGAAATGCTCTTGCATGCCTCAGATTTCCCGTGCATGCTTGTACATCCCACCCCAGTTATGGGGAAGCAAGGGACGGTTGATAATGATGATGATAATAGTAGTAACAGTAAGGATCGGGATGACGTTATCTAACCACAAACCACAAGAACTGATAAGGAGACGAATGAATGGAGAGACTTCAAGGGATATATAAAGGTCACTTCAAAATGACCGCGAAAAAGGTCACGTGTCTCTATAGGCTATAGGCTATATCCTATAGGATATAGGCTATAGGTTATAGGATATAGGTTATAGGTTATATGATATAGGCTATATATTCTAGCTTCTAGCACGTGCCGACCTATATTGTAGAATACACCGGTCTTAGTGTCATTTTTAGGTTATTGTGAATTTGCAGAGTCGATTGGGCGTATATTAGAGGTGCTAGGATCTTCATTCTATGAGTTATTACCCTATCCCCTTTTCTAAGCCTTTTCTAGCCTTGACATGTCCACCGATCTGGGAACACATCCGATTTTGGATTGTCTATTCCTGTTATAAGGTACGAGGAGTCGATTAGTGTATATTAGAATGTGCTAGGTTGGTTCCTTCTACGAGTTAGTACCCCCACCCCCCTTTCTAGCCTTTTCTAACACAGCTGTGCTAACATTTTTATTTCTTGAGCTATGAAGCCGAGCTCGGTGTTGTCTAGTATGTTTTGAGGTATGCCGAGTCGATTGCCGCTATTGCCGAGCGTGGCGTTTCAACCGTTGCGTTTTTAGAACGCACCAACATGCGTTTTTTCGTAGATGGCGTACCCTTCGTCAAAAACCTATCATGACAGGTGTCAAACAGGGGTAGAATGTCTCAAAAATGAGATTCCCGTAGTTACTTTCCCGAACGCCAGAGTCCCCAGGCGGGGGTCATTTATGGGGCAAGAAATGACCCAAAATGACATATCTTAGCAAAAGAGGTGTTAAAGTCATCGTATCTTCTTCAAACTTGGTATGTCTTCCTTATATGTTGCAACATTGTTGCATCCAATGTTTCAAGCCGCTACGTCAAAGAGGGGTAGGGTCCCCGCCCCCCTTAAATTTTAAAAAATGGACTTAGAAAGCTGAAAATTGGTGAGTTAAATGAAATAGAATGGCTATGTTAAACTAATTGGCGAACCATATGGAGCCGGAGCCGGAGCTGGTGGTTGCGGTGCCCGAATAGAATTCAGGCTCCTACCGCATATTAGAACAAATGAGGTGTCTACATCTATGTTTTCAACGGTGTAGAATTATTTTTGAGGTTTTCAGAACCCCAAAATGAGTTTAAGTCCCCTCTCGAAGGGGGTCCCCCCTGAAAAAAGAAGAAAGAAGAAGAAGAAGAAATAGGAAAAAGAAGAAGAAGGAGAAAAAAAAGAGAAGGTCTCGCATGGCTGATCAAATGAGTGATTGTATGTGTAGGTACACCACGGTACCAGTACCGGGTGTGGAACCAGTGCAGTGCCAATTAGTAAAAATATTACTTAGCATCTTGATATTAGTGTACTTATATATGTTTTTAATAACATAGATCTCATTTTTGAGGTTCCCAAACTCTCAAATGAGTCTGAGAACCCCTCTTCAGGGGTTTCTACTGAAAAGAAGAAAAAGCGGTGAGGAAGATGCAGTATGCTGAATCACGGTTTCAACTCTCTAAACGATCACAGGGTTGGCATGACCGAACGCGAGGTTGCCCCGCGCCCGCAGGCGCGCCCCGGCGAAACGACGCAGGCGCCCGCAGGCACAATATTACTGCGCGAACGCTAAATATATTTCGTAGTTGTAACGTTAATAAAAGTGTTTACATTACTTTGTATTTTCTTTTCAAGTAATCCGTTTTCTGTACTATGAAACAGTTATTTTATTTTATACTTAAACTTTTTTAATGTTGATTTATAGAAAATCCTGGTTCACTGTTAAATTTTTTTAATAAAAACATTTTTTTTTACCTTAAAGCTATAACTCAATAAGGCAGTAGCGCAAATAGCCCCAGAGGGCCCCTCCCTTCACCCTGGCTAGGCGCTATGTCTTTACTGCTTTATTGTCTTACTGTAGGGTTTTACTGTTTCAAGTTCTATCCGAAACACACATTCTGGTGGAAAAATAACTTCATTAAACTTTGGAATATATATATATATATATATATATATATATATCTATATATTTTTTATATATATATATATATATATATATATATATATATATATATATATATATATATATATATATATATATATATATATATATATATATATATATATATATATATATAAAGAGAGAGAGAGAGAAGAGAGAGAGAGAGACTTTACATTAAAGATCGAACATTTGAAGAGTATGGACGTGTGTAAATTTATGTTCCGTAGTCCTGCTACTTGTCTTGTAATATGCCCTACAGGATGTGGGAAAACCTTTGTGTTATTAAATATTTTAAGAGACAGAGATTATAGAGTAAGAACCTCTAAAAATAATATGGTGTTACAGTGTTTATCAGGAAAAATTTGCAGAATATAAAGATGTAATTCAGTTTCATGAAGGAATCTACGACATCAAATCGTTGAATAATTTGGATGGTCATAAAATCATTGTATTAGATGATTTAATGCATAAGTTAAATGAAGAAATAGCTGAAACTTACTGTATTTTCCCATCATTTAAACATCTCTGTATTTTTCATCACCCAGAACATTTTTTATCAGAATAAGTATATGAGAGATATATCTTTAAACACCCAATATCTACTACTCTTCGGGCAGAGAAGAGACATGAACCAGATCAATGTATTAGCCTCTCAAATGTTTCCATCACAACGTAAAGACTTCTTAAAGGTATATAAAGAAGTTACATCTATTCCCTCATGGTTATTTAATGTGTGAACTTCATCCTAAAAACACGTATAGAGTTTTGCTCCGTACTAACATTTTACCATTCGAAATTGAAACTGTATTCATACCTGAATAATGAGTACTCTGGTTGTTAAGTATTTACCTCTTATAAAAAAATTTAAAAAACTGAAAACAGCTGAAAAACGTAAACTAATCTGCAATGATGAAAAATTCATCCAGTGTGTATGCGAAAGTCTGTAAATCTTATAAAAAGGAAATGTTCCTTTAAACAAACCTCAGAAGGTGAAGCTTCGCCGTCACAAAACATCATTAAAAAACTCTCTCTAAATATAAAAAATCTGAAAAGTAAAAAGAAGTTACTTCAGAAAGGAGGTGGAGTGTTCCTACCGTTACTTTTTTCTGTTATAGCCCCTTTAATAACTAAGTGGATATCAGAATAATGAAGAAGGTGGCTGTATTACCATATAATGAGTATGAGAAAATGAAGTATAATAATACTACACATTCTGATCAACATACAACCAACCAGTCACCTCTAGTACAGCCTCAGACAGTACAACCTATACAACAACCCTTACAGGGGTTACCTTCTCCAGCAATTCATCAACAATTACAACACCAGAGTCCTCATATCCCGAATGATTCAGGACCATATCTGCAACCTATACCTCAAAGTTTACATGATCCCAAAGTTGAACAGATAAACAATTATGAAAAAGAAGTGCTTAGGATATTAAATTCAGACATCAACATTCATGAAAAACGTACCTTATATCAAGAAGCCATACAGAAATTAATAGATCTTAAAAACTTACATCTATATGCCTCATTAAGTAAGTCAATCTCGAATGATTCAACAACACCTGCGGAGGTAATACCTGCTGTGAAAAACGAAGATCCTTTTAAAAATATCCTGGAGGAGAGCTTGCCAAATAGAGGTCGCAAAGCTGGACTAGCTTTATATAATATTTTAAAAGATCAATTATCATGGAATGAATTAGGACAAATCATTATCGATAATGAAATTGTCAAAGGATCAAATATTGTTGACTTGATAGCAGATCTCTCGCGTGATTGGAAGAAAGGTGCTGTTACAGGATGGCCTACCATCAAACAAGAACTTCAGACAATTAACTTCCCCCGAACTTTAATCTTAAATACACAAAGATTAGCAGACTTGGATAATATCCCCAAGATGCCTAGACCAGATACAAGTCCGTCAGGTACCTCTTACGCTTCAGATAAATTTAAGCGTGTTACCAGAGGAAGAATAAGAAAAAACCCATACAGTAAATCTCAATGGATTAATTCGTAATTTGTATTATCATATATATATATATATATATATATATATATATATATATATATATATATATATATATATATATATATATATATATATATATATATATATATATATATATATATATATATATATATATATATATATATATATATTATATATGCTGTTTATTTAGTTGAAGTGTCGATGATTAAATAAAAATATACCATTTTTTTTACTTTATTTCCCCTTTTAGTAATATATATATATATATATATATATATATATATATATATATATATATATGTTTTTATATATATATATATATATATCATATATATATCACCTCTCCATATATATATATATATAATGCTTTTAACTTATGTCAGTATTCAACATGGAGGCGAAGGCGAAGGTTGATAAGTATTACTTCAACTTGAGAGAACCAAATAGTTTTGGAGGGTTCACTAGATTCGCTGCAAAGTTTCCAAACATTGAGAAAAAAGAGTTGAAAGAATATTTAGAGGGTGAAGATGCTTTTACTTTACATAAACCTGTCCGTCGAAAATTCCCTACCCGGACAACCATAGCTCATCACCTCGATAATGTTTGGCAATTAGATTTAACGGAAATGATTAAATACAGTTCCTATAATGAAGGGTTTCAATATATACTTTTTACTATTGACGTATACTCTAGATACTTATGGTTAAAAGGCTTTTAAAGATAAAAAATCAGATACAGTGGCGGCTGCAGTGAGAGAAATTATAAGGGATGATGATAGATATCCAAAACTGATTTGCACGGATAGGGGTAGCGAATTGTAGAGAGTTTCAGGAAATTATTACTGAATACGATATAGTATATTTTAACATATTTTCTATAAATAAAGCTGCTATTGTAGAAAGAGTTCAGAACACGATTAAAGAACGAATGCACAGATACTTTACTAAGATGAACACTTTTAAGTATATTGACATACTCGATGACCTAGCTTATTCTTACAATAGATCTTTTCATAGAACTATAAAGACAACTCCTTAGAAATGTTGAAGACACCATCGGTGATCCAACAAAACCCCAGAGGGTGTAAAAATTAAAAATAAATCCCCTGTATAAACGTGAATGAATATGTAAGAGTGTCTAGAGCTGATGACAGGTTTAGAAAAGGATATGAAGCGGGATGGTCTAGAGAAGTTTTTAAGGTAGATAGTATAAAAGAATTTCCTAATGAGGGGTTGAAATTATATTATCTCAAAGATTTAGATGGAGAATCCATAAAAGGAGGATTTTATAAACAAAAAATACAGAAAATACCATTCGATCCTGAGAGTAATATGTATAAAAATAGAAAAAATATTAGGTTCAATAGGAAGGGGTAAAAATAAACAGTATCTGGTGAAATGGGTGGGCTACCCTAACAAGTTTAATTCATATATAAAAGCTAGTGAAATCACGAAACATTAATCATTAGTCATCGTAATCATGGAGAGTGTAGATCATTTCTATTTAACTCTGCCCTCTTCGGCATCTTTGGATCTACATCCTGATAATAAAGTCTCAGATTTTACAACCGAGTTAATGAATCCTATAACAGAGATCTCTATGAGGTAGGACTATGCGAAATGATATTAGATGCAAATATTGAAAACCTCCCTCAGGCACGTCATTGGATAATGGTGTATAGAGTTGCAGATTATGTTAAATCTGTATTAAAAATAAAAAACACAGCCGATTTAAAACATGTGACAATTAAAGGTTCGGAATATTTCTATGAAAAATTTGTGTTAAAACGAGGATATTACCGTTCAATCCATGACATCCACAGCTATTTAAACACCCAGTTTGCTGTAAGTAAGATATGTAAAGATTTAATATACATTATTAATAACCACCCCGGAGAAGACAGGGTATTAATCACTTTAAGATCAATAACTGGAATGAATTTGAGAGACCCTGAAATGTTTATCCTTAAACGTTCAGACTGGTTTCGGAAATGTGTATATGAACACAAAGCTGTAGTAGAACATTCTACTGTTCTAAATAGACATAGTGGAAATAATGAACCTACCCATACTCTAAACAACAGTCTTAATGACTCAGACATATCTCTCAATTATATATGCATTCCTTCAGAGATGTTACAAGATCAAGGGATGGCTTACGTTTATACAGATATAGTTGACCATCAGTATGTAGGGAATACTAAAGCCCCCTTATTAAGGGTGGTTCATTTTCCTAAAAAAGGAAAGGTTATATCTTTTCCTAATGTCATTACTTACCTCTCAGTTGTTCACATTTAGGGTCTGTAAGAATGCATATAAAGGATGTTGAAGGTAGACCGTATCCATTCACAGACGGAACACTATTGTGTAAAGTTCATATTAGAAAGAAACAGACACTTTAACTATAACATGATGGACTATTTTTTTAACAGAGTAGAAAATCTTCCATATATACTGTTAGAAAACCTTCTAGAAATAAGGATAGGTGTAAGATTATATATAAGTGATGTAGTTAGTTATATTTATTCATTCATTAACTTACTCTCACAGTGTAAAGATAGTGCCTGATAGAAGCTCCGTTAATAATGTATAACGATAGGGTATTCGTTGGAACAAAATTACAAAGAGGGTATGGACTGGGTGGATTTTTCTCTAAATTATGGAGAAGTGCAATACCTCTATTTAGAAGAGGAGGTGAATATATAGGTAAAAAAGCTATACGAACAGGGATGCATACGTTACAGGATATAGCATCAGGAGCTAACCCTCGCGAGTCCCTAAAAAGGCGAATTACAGATGTTTCAGATGAGATGTTGGATGATGTAAAGCGAAAAATAAGACGCAAAATGACGGGTCAAGGTAAAAAACGTATGAAAATATGCGTTAGGAAAAAGGTTAAGACTAAAAGACCTCAAAAGAAAAAATGCAATGATGTATTTGCTATTTAATTACTAACTGGCATCTTTTACATAATCATCATCATCATCATACTGTGATCGAATATAAGAAAAACTAAATCCTCGATCCGTTCATTATACGGTCAGCACCCCTACATACAAGATGCATTTCCTCCATCCTTCTAGTCCAGACTGTTGTAAGAGTGAACTGGATCTCTTCTCGATGAACCCCACCCAGATTAGTGTAACTGAAACCAATTTCATCAGCATCAACCCCATACATTCAATTACCAACACAAATGTCCCTCTCGAGTTCAATATACCAGGTACTTCGGATCAGTATTTAGATCCATCCAATGTGTTTTTATATCTGAAAACGAAACTGACAAAACCCGATGGTACAGACCTTCCATCATCTGACGACCACATAGTATACACCGAATCCAATTTCCTGTATACCTGTTTTAATCAGATTGAAGTGTATCTCAATGAAACTTCACTAGGTGCATCAGCTGCAAATTATCCTTATAAGTTATATAGAACATTTATTAAATTATTCCGACGATGCTAAACAGTCTCATCTCCAGTCTTGCGGTTTTTATAGTTTCAAAGACGAGGCTGCACATATAGATAAAGCTGGTAAAACCAAAAGGAACACATACGAATTTTACGGACGTTTAAACGGTGACATCTTCTCTCAAGAAAGACTTATTCTACCAGCTGTAGATACTAGAATTCGTTTAACCCGTTCAAATCCTAAATTCGCTCTTAAAATAAAAAGTAATGCAACTGCTGTATGTCCTGAACCTGTTTACAAGTTGCTAGAAGCCTATCTCTATGTTAGAAAAGTGAAATTACTACCCCAGAGACATTTGGAAATCGAAAAATCTCTCTTGAATACTACAGCAAAGTATCCTATCAAACGAGTGGAAACAAAGTTGTTTAACTTTACACAGGGATTATCGAGTATCAATATTCAACATTGTGAATGGGAATCTGCCTCAGAAAGTAATAATAGGTATTGTTGAACATGAAGCATACTCAGGGAATTATAAAAAATCAGCCTATAAATTCACCCCTTTTGGACTTAGAGGTATCAGTCTACATGTAAATGGTCAACCTTACGGTCGGGACTATGAAATGTTATACAATGGATCACAATCTCTATGTTCACGACCTTTTTACGATCTAATAGCTAACACTGTTTCATGCAATGACAGCGGGACAGGGATAGATCTTGAAGAATACGCTAAGAATAGTAATTTATATGCTTACGATCTCACCGCTGACCTTTCAGCTTGTAACGCTAATCATTTAAATATTTTAAGAAAGGGGACATTAGGGTTAAGTCTCTCCTTTAGTGGAAGTCTACAATCACCAATCACTGTCCTGGTTTATCTGGAACATCCTCAACTCATTGAAATTGACAGAGTACGCAACGTTATTTTGAATTATTAAAGATGAATGAAGAAGAAATAAAAACTGTGTTTAAAAACGAACCTCGATTTATAGGAGTCTTCGCCATTAATGAAGTAGGATCTGTAAAACTAGAGAAGGATACTGGTTTCGTGTTCAACACTTCACATCGCCACATTACAACAGGAGGACACTGGATTTCTGTTTATAGGGATAAAAATGGCATTGTTCATCTGATTGATTCTTTGGATTTAAAATTTATATTGAATAATCAATATATCCTTTCATTTTTAAATATAATAATGTAAATTATATAAAAACTATGTCTTACCCTGTTCAGCCATCATACTCTAATTTATGTGAGAGTTTTATTGTATTTATTTTCATTATATGTTTTTTTAAAAAATATGTATAATAAATAAATTTGTAAATATATTTGATGCTAAAAATTTGTATGTAAATGAATTATATAGTTTCTATTTATATAATAAATGCATTAAAATGAAATAACTTGATTTTACTATCCTTTAAACTTATATATATATATATATATATATATATATATATATATATATATATATATATATATATATATATATATATATATATATATATATATATATATATATATATATATATATATATATATATATATATATATATATATATATATATATATATATATATATATATCCAGAGTTAATTGTATACAGAACATTGTATATAAAGCTGAAAAGATAAAGTTTTCAGGAAAAATCATGTTTATGACGTCACGTATTTTTAAAGGTTGTTGGTTACAAACCTGTGAAGATGATATTCAGTTGAGAACCAACCATCGTATCCATAGCTGTGTTTTGTAATACATTTAAAAAGGTATAGCTATGGGGCTTATAACATATATTCAAAGGTGCTGGTTTATTTTAAAAACCTGGTGTACATGTGTCAATTATAATTCAGATTTTTCGACTAGACATCCTTACACTCCACGTGATCCATCAAAAATCCGCATTGTATATGCATCTGATGATGCCTATGGTTACAGAGTAAGAGCATCAGCTGCTAAGAAAGAGGGACACGAGATTACATACTTCGATATAACATTAAAGTATAATAATATGATACCTATATTGGATGGTCATATAGAGAAAATTAAGGAAACATGCAATGTGTTTAAAACATTTATAGTCAATGTGGAACGATTTAAAATGAAGATACCATTCCCTATTCATCTAAAAATTTCTTCCAAGATACGTGCTTTAACCGACCAAGATCTTGATGAACATTCAAAGAAGAGGTTAATAACTTATATAATAACAACTATAAGAAATGAGATATCGGGGGAATATGTTACATTTCCATGTGGGGACCATCAGGATGTTTGCGGTTGGAGGTGAAAGTTTTATTTATACATGTAAACGCATTTTGTAAATTTTACTAATATACTAATTGTTTAATAAAATTTTTTTCATCATAAGTAAAAAGACTTTTCATATCCTCTCTCGCTCTCTCTCTCTCTCTCTCTCTCTCTCTCTCTCTCTATATATATATATATATATATATATATATATATATATATATATATATATATATATATATATATATATATATAATAACTATATATATATATTATAACCATATATATATATATATATATATATATCCAAAGTTTAATGAAGTTATTTTTCCACCAGAATGTGTGTTTCGGTTAGGACTTGAAACAGTAAAACCCTACAGTAAGACAATAAAGCAGTAAAGACATAGCGCCTAGCCAGGGGGGAGGGGCCCTCTGGGGCTATTTGCGCTACTGCCTTATTGAGTTATAGCTTTAAGGTAGAAAAAACATGTTTTTATTACAAAAATTAAACAGTGAACAAGGGTTTTGTATAAATAATAAAAAAAAATTAAGAAAGTTTAAGTATAAAATAAAATAACTGTTTCATAGTACAGAAAACGGATTACTTGAAAAGAAAATACAAAGTAATGTAAACACTTTTATTAACGTTACAACTACGAAATATATTTAGCGTTCGCGCAGTAATATTGCGCCTGCGGGCGCTCGCGTCGTTTCCGGGCCGGGGCGCGCCTGCGGGCGCGGGGCAACCTCGCGTTCGGTCATGCCAACCCTGCGATCGTTTAGAGAGTTGAAACCGTGATTCAACATAATGCATCTTCCTCACCGCTTTTTCTTCTTCTTTTTTTCAGTAGAAACCCCCTGAAGAGGGGTTCTCAGACTCATTTGAGAGTTTTGGGAACCTCAAAAATGAGATCTATGTTATTAAAAACATATATAAGTACACTAATATCAAGATGTTAAGTACATTTTTACTAATTCGGCACCGCACCGGTTCCACACCGGTACCGGTACCGGTACCTACACATACAATCACTCATTTGATCAGCCATGCGAGACCTTCTTCTTTTTCCTTCTTCTTCTTTTCCTACATTCATCTTCTTTCGTCTTCTTCTAAGCTTTTCTTCTTTTTTCAGGGGGGACCCCCCTTCGAGAGGGGGGTCTCAAACTCATTTTGGGGTTCTGAAAACCCCAAAAATGAATTCTACACCGTTGAAAACATAGATGTAGACACCTCATTTGTTCTAATATGTGGTAGGAGCCTGAATTCCATTCGGGCACCGCAACCACCAGCTCCGGCTCCGGCTCCTGCCCCATATGGTTCGCCAATTAGTTTAACATAGCCATTCTATTTCATTTATTCTCTTCTATACACTCACCAATTTTCAGCTTTCCAAGTCCATTTTTTAAATTTTAAGGGGTGGGGCCCCCCCAACCCCCTTTGACATAGCGACTTGAAACATTGGATACAACAATGTTGCAACATATAAGGAAGACATACCAAGTTTGAAGAAGATACGATGACTCTAACACCTCTTTTGCTAAGATATGTCATTTTGGCTCATTTCTTGACCCATAAATGAACCCCGGCTGGGGCCATGGGGACTCTGGCGTTCGGGAAAGTAACTACGGGAATCTTATTTTTGAGACATTCTACCCCTGTTTGACACCCGTCATGATAGGTTTTTGACGAAGGGTACGCCATCTACGAAAAACGTATGTTGGTGCGTTCTAAAAACGCAACGGCTGAAACGCTCGGCAATAGCGGCAATCGACTCGGCATACCTCAAAACATACTAGACAACACCGAGCTCGGCTTCATAGCTCAAGAAATAAAAATGTTAGCACAGCTGTGTTAGAAAAGGCTAGAAAGGGGGGTGGGGGTACTAACTCGTAGAAGGAACCAACCTAGCACATTCTAATATACACTAATCGACTCCTCGTACCTTATAACATAGGAATAGACACCAAAATCGGATGTGTTCTGTGACGTAGGACATGTCATGCTAGAAAAGGCTAGAAAAGGGGGGTAATAACTCATAGAAGGAAAGCATCCTAGCACCTTCTAATATACATCAATCGACTCCCCGTACCCAATAACCTAGGAATAGACACTAAGACCGGTGTATTCTAATATAGGTCTTTGATGCTAGAAGCTAGAATAGCCTATATCATATAACCTATAACCTATATCCTATAACCTATAGCCTATATCCTATAGGATATAGCCTATAGCCTATAGAGACACGTGACCTTTTTCGCGGTCACTTTTGAAGTGACCTTTTATGGCGGCATCCTTTGAAGTCTCTCCATTCTTCGTCTCCTTATCAGTTCTTGTGGTTTGTGGTTAGATAACGTCATCCCGATCCTTACTGTTACTACTGATAATGATCTTTAATTCTTTTCCTAATATGAGAATTGTCTGCCACGAAAAAAATAATAAATGTAAAAATTTTGCTACAAAACATCTTATTTAAGTTTAATAACTATTCATAAATTTTTCAATGCTTTCATATCAAATAAAAATATTCTTATTTTTTTTATATGAACATTATGGAAATGGCTTCTACGAATATACAGAAATTAATGAGAAGATTTAGCTACTAATATATATATATATATATATATATATATATATATATATATATATATATATATATATATATATATATATATATATATATATATATATATATATATATATATATATATATATATATATATATATATATATATATATATATATATATATATATATATAATTTTTTTGTCTTTGAGATTTTGAGCTCATTCAGTTATCTTTGCTATTGTGTTAATGAGAATAATATTATGATGAATCTGATTCGGCATCGAGAATAGGAAGAATTATCAATATTTCTAGAATCGGCATCAAAATCGGGATCAGAAAGGGGAAATTTTTATTATAATCGGAATCATTACAGAAATCGGAAATTATTTCTCCATAGAACGATGGATATTAATCTGCGTCGAGAATCGGCTAGTTTCCGATATTTTTTTTGGATCAACATCGGATATTTTAGAATTTTTCAATTTAAATCGGAGATTATTTTTACATCGTCCCATCACTAGTTAATGGAATATAAATTTTTTTTTCTTTCTTCTTCTTTAACTTTATGCCTCCTGAGTTCTGATTGATGTTCTAACTGATATCTTGATAGACACATTGAAAACTTTGACTCATATCTTTGATATTTCCTGAACTATATATATATATATATATATATATATATATATATATATATATATATATATATATATATATATATATATATATATATATATATATATATATATATATATATATATATATATATATAGTAAATAAAGAACTATTGTGGGAAGGTAATAAAATTGCCTCCTCTGGAGTCGAGCCAACGCATGTTGCGAGTGAGACCGACATACTCGGACGCTCTACCGACTGAGCTATCCTCTAACCCAAAAAGTTAGATTCAAGAACAGCTTTCAAATGACCGAGCACCCTTCAAGGCGATATCAACAGGTTTTCACCCTGTCCTTCCCTCGTTCTGTAAGATTTAATAGATGTAAATACTGCAATAGACCGCAGCTTAAATTTGTATAGTAGATATTAACTTCTCCTACCTCCTCCACCTGTTCTTCCTCGTGTGTCTCAAAGTCTGTATCTTGGTTCTCAGTAGGGATTACCTCCTGGTTTTCAATTGAATCCACTACCTTGTCTAAACCTAAATCCGTTTCCTCCTCACTCTCGTCGCTGATCCTTACTCCGAACGTATAACTGTCTTTTGGGAACCCTATTGATCTCTCAAATGCTTCAATGTCATATTCACTCTCCTGGTCATTATCTACTTCCACCTCGTCAAACCAATCCTGTTGTTCACTTGTATCGACCGGTGAAAGTATCATGCTGACACTCTCCGTTTGAGTGCCTTTATTTTCTCCAACCTGGTCCTCTGTCTGCACCGACACACTTCTTTTACCATTTACTCCCTGTAATGCCATTTGTTTTAACAATCTTCATGCTTCCTTGATTTTTGACCCTTGTTTCTTTGACGTTTTCACCTCCTGTGTTACTCGTCCAACCCATGATACATGGACTATACCTTCTTCAGGTACCTGTTCTATCCTTTCTATTTCTCCCTGGTATTCCTTTTGCTCCGGGTCTACCTCTTCACACTGGAAATACTGTCTAAGGTATTCCGGGGGATCCGCCCACACCTTTAAATGCGAGTAATGTACCCTAGCTACCTTTGTTTTCCCTTGTATGTCATACGACATTCCTCCTGATATGACCTTGGTGATTACGAATGGACCTTCATATTTCTTGCCTAACTTTTTGTCTAAACTCCTATCAACCGTGACAACCTTCCTTTTAACCCTTACTCCCACCGCATACGGTAACCAGTTAGGGTGTCCTTCCTGCCATTTTTCCTGTTGACTCCTCGGGATTGGTATCACCCTTCCCTTTTCATGCCTTTCCACCATTAATTTTTCCTCTGGGGACATTCCCAACTCCGCATGCTTCGTACCATTGTAAACTAGCACTGCCCTTGTCAAGGAGGCATCCCAGTCAGCACCTTCTTCCATGATGTTCCTTAAGAACTCGGCAAAAGTTCTATTGGCGCGTTCCACAGCCCCGTTACTTGCTGGCTTATAAGGACTGCTGTAGATGTGTCCAATCCCGTAGTTTCGCAACATTTCCTCGAACCTGGCACTCCTAAACTCTACTCCATTATCCGTTAGTACCTTGTAGGGCAATCTCACAAAAGCTGGTAGCATTTCACACTCGAAAGCGTCAACCACACTCTTTGCAGATTTATCCCTTAGGGGTTTCACCACAGCCCACTTACTGCAATGATCTACTGCCACCAGACATGCCACATTCCCTTTTCTCGTTTTCGGCATCGCCATTACGTCTACTGCCACCAGCTCGAAGGGGTTCTTAACTTCTATTTTCCAGATGGGCGGAAATATCACCTGGTGGTCGATCTTATATAATTGGCACTTAGGGCATGTCCGACATACTTCCTGCACCACCGATGAAATTCTTGGATGCCATACGTGTCTGGACACCAGGTCCAACAATTTATCTCTTCCAATATGTGCCATGTTCCGGTGGGTTATGACACATACACTCACCACCTGTTTAAACCCAATAACTGCACTAGCTTGCCCTGGTCCCGTCTTCTTTACTAAGATTGACCTGTTCATTAAAAAATCATCCCGGTACCTAAAAAATTCCTTTAATAGTGTATCCTTTTTGGTTAGTACCTGTTTCCTCTGAACCTTTTCCTTCAACCTCCTTACCACCTCTGACCTTTCCTGAAGATCAATAATGTCCTGTGCTGACAGTACATTACCCTCTTTTTCACCTTGAATTGTTACATTGTATGCTCCCATTGTCGCCAGAAATGAATCGCTCACATCATCTGCGTCATCTCCATGACACACTATTCCCTCACCAAAGTCCAATGCCGCTTCTACCTCCACCAGATAATTCATTCCTAACAACATACATGCTGGAATAAACCCGTCCGGTATCACCACCAATGGAAACAACACCCTTCTGTAGCGAGTACTAATTTCCACTTCCACTGCCTGGTTACATTTCACAATGTCCTGAGCCACTCCGTTTAGTACTAAGTCTACTGTCCAGTTTCTTAAGATATGGCCAAAATTGTTTAAATCATCAACCACACTCTTCTGGACCAGACTGATTACCGAACCCGTGTCTAAAAATGCACACTTGCGCACCTCACCAATACAAACTTCTTGCCAAGTTACTCCTCTCAGTATATGATTGCAACTTAACCGGGACTTATGTTTTCTTTCCCGCATCATTAAGTTAATTCCTAATTCTTCATTCGTACGGTCGTTCTCTGACTCCTCTAACTCCTCTTCTTCCTGCTGTGATTCCTCCTGGGTTGGACGCTCGTCCACCATAGTGTTTTCCGTACACCTGTTGAACGTTCCATCATCCCTCAAAGGGTTAAAGTGCGTTCCGCCACGCACCTGTATGTGAACGTCTTTCAAATCTTCCTCCTCTCTCACCCTGGGTCCGATATACTTTACTGAACAGCACGTACCATGGTGTAACCAGATTATTACCCTAAACAAGTCACTTGCCACCAGCAACACCTCCGGTATTGGTTCTCTACCAGGTAACCGTAATGCCTTTAAATACTTCAGCATTTTCTGTTGTCTGCCTATTCCGTATAATTTCTGGTTATCCCTTAACGTAGTTGCTAAGTTGTCTCTCAAAGCCTTGTGATCCTCTTCCAGGTTCCTAACCTGGGCGTTCTCCAAAACGACTTGTAAGCTGACAAACAGTGCGTCTGCTCCACCGGGGACTTCCTTTACCATGATTAACCCTTTTGGCAAAGCATCCAGATCTACCGGTGCTTCACCCTGATCATCCTTCCTGTTACACCTGGACCATGTATCTGCAAAGATGTTCTCTTTCCCTGGATAGTATTGTATCTCAAAACTGTATTCACTCAAGTCGTCCAACACTCGTGCCAGCTTACTGTCAACTAACTTCATCTTGTGTAGATAAACCAATGGCCGATGGTCCGTAAATAGAATAAACTCTTTCCCTAATAAGAATGGCCTGAAACTTTTAATTCCCCACCTTATTGCCAGGGACTCCCTTTCAATGGTTGACGCATTCCTCTCGCACGCATTGAAAGAGTGCGAGTTAAAGGCTATGACCCTCCTTTCGTCACCTTGTTTTTGGCATAGACCAGCTCCCATACCAGAACCGCTGGCATCTACAAACAACTCCAGCTTGTTCGCTCCTTCCGAAAAGTCGGGGAACGCTAGTTCCACCGATTCCTTCATTCCCTCTTTTAACCCTGTAAATGCCTTTACTCTTTCCTCCGTCCACTCAATCACATCTTTCCGTCTGCCTCCCGTTAGTGCATTAAGAGGTGCTGCCACCTCCGAACAGTTCTTTATAAACTTCCTCTGGAAGTTTATCATGCCCAGATACCTTCTTAACTCTCCTACAGTATTTGGCCTCTCCAGTCTATCAACCTGCTCTACAAACTCCGGAAGCTTCCTGATCCCTGTTCTACTGATGATATGTCCTAGAAACTTTACTTCTTTTTGCACCCAACTACATTTCCCAACCTTGACCTTTACGTTGGCTTCACAAAATCGTTGTAATACCTTGTCTATTAGCAGCAAGTGCTCCTCAAAACCTTTTGACATTAATAACACGTCATCCAAGTACACCACCACCTTATCTTTGCTAAATCCCATCATTATCCTTTGCATTTCTCGCTGAAACGCTGCCGGACCGTTCTTTAAGCCAAAGCTTAATCTTTTGAACCGGTACTGTCCACTATCCTCTGCCAGGTTCATTTGATAGTAACCCTTAACCAGATCCAGGCTAGTAAAATACTTAACCCCGTGACATGCGTAAATAGTTTCCTGAATGTTTGCCATTGGGAATTTGTCTGCCTCCGTTACCTGATTTAACCTTCTATAGTCTACACATAACCTGAGTGTACCATCCTTTTTACGGATTGGCACCACCGGTGAACTCCATTCCGCTGCGCAAGGTTCAACTATGTCTTTCATACATAACTCTTCCACCTGCTGTTCAATCTCCTGGTTGGTTTTCTGATCAAATCTCATAGCTCAATGGTAAATTGGTGTGTAATCATGCAATCTAATCTATATATATATATATATATATAATATATATATAACTATAACTATATATATATATATATATATATATATATATATATATATAATCTATATATATATATAATATATATATATATATATATATGTATATATAATAATATATATATATAATAATATATATAATATATATATATATATATATATATATATATATATATAATAATAATAATATATATATATAATAATAAATATATATATATATATATAATATAATATATTTATATATATATGTAGATTTATTAGGTATTTCGTGCAGTCATTTCATTTTTTCTATTATATCAATACTTTTGAACGAATTATTTCACAGAATTAAATTTAAATAGTGCGAAGCTTTAAAAATACTTATAACGTGTTCTTTTTAGTTTATTTTAAATATTTGTTTTTTCATTGAAATTTTTTGTCTTCTCCTTCACATTCTTCATGTGTGTGTGTGTGTGTGTGTGTGTGTGTGTGTGTGTGTGTGTGTGTGTGTGTGTGTGTGTGTGTGTGTGTGTGTGTGTGTGTGTGATTGTGTTTGTGTGTGCGTATGTCTAATCAGTCAGGGTGAATTCGTTTTAGTCAATCCTTACTTTTATTTTCCCGTTTTTTCAATTATTATTATAGTTTTTGTGGAGTATTTTATGACAAAATTCCCTGCCCCGGACCTTAGAGCCGAAGCAGAGAGGCATCCATGCAGAAGCTTAAGGAGACAGAGGGAATGATAGAGGGGGGCCCAGAAGGTCCAACTAAGGATGAAAATAAAATATATATAAAAATATCAAACATGAATTTATTGTGTGTGTGTGTGTGTGTGTGTGTGTGTGTGTGTGTGTGTGTAATATTAATATTATTATTATTATATATATATATATATATATATATATATATATATATATATATATATATATATATATATATATATATATATATATATATATATATATATATATATATATATATATATATATATATATATATATATATATATATATATATATATATATATATCTCTTCCACCTGCTGTTCAATCTCCTGGTTGGTTTTCTGATCAAACCTTCTAGCTCGTTGGTAAATAGGCGTGTAGTCATGCAATCTAATCTTATATGGGGTCATCGCAGTTTGACTGACATCCGCATCACTCCTGCTAAACGCCATTTTGTTTCTCCACAAAACCTCCAAAACCTGTTCAACCTGTTCTGGACGTAACTCTACCATGAATTTAATTTCATCCTTCAACTTTTCCTTCGTCCATTCTTGTTCATCCCCTCGTCCTGTCACCTCCTGTACTGTTGTGTTCACTGTACATGTTGCAACCCCATACTTCCTTAATTTATCCTCGTCCACCAACAAGTGTGCTATCCCTATTTGTTCACCTTTGTTCAACTTTAAGGGCCCTGATATTAATTTCTTTAACAGTACCGTACCTTCCTCCTCATTCCATTTCACCAACCCTGGTAAAACCTTAAATCGGTGGTTATATCCCCTTTTGTAATCTTCTCTACCTTCTATCAATAGCTCCTCCGGTTTTGCACGGTACTGCCCTTCATGACTCCTTGGTTTGACTTGTTTCGACTTCCATTTTACTTTAACTGGTACCCAGTTATTCTTATCAATCACCATTTTACCTGTTGTATGTACCGGAATCCTTGTTACCGTTCTTATACAGTTTTCGGTTCCACCCATTACGTACACTTGCTCTCGTACACCATTATCACCATACCGTCTAATTGATCCATCTCTAATATCAAACTTTATGCTATTTCCTACCAGAAAAGGCATACCTAACATTACTCCTTCCTTTAAATCCTCAAGAACCAGAAATTCCAATTGTCCATAATTAATGTCATCAATAGTGACCTCCAAGATTACTGTTTGGTGAGACTCTACACTCTGACAAGGATCACCCAGACCTCTCAATCTCATTTCCTTGTTTATTACAGTCGGATCCGGAATCTTCCCGAGCTCCTTTTTTCCTATCAAACAGTATTGGGATCCCGAATCTACTGCTGCTAACATCTCAACGCCATTCAATTTTACATTGAACTTTATCAAAGATGCCATCTTCATACTGTTAAGACCCGTTGTATTGTATAAGGTGACTAGCCCTGAAGGTTCAGAATATAGACCAAGGTCTTTTACGAGGAGCTTATAGAAGTAGGTGAAGTCCCGGACGATATGATGATTGGGTCCCGGTGCTAGACAACAGGAGCGGAGTGCATCAGAACCAGAGAATCTGTACAGGGCACCATTCACAAGGTCGAGAGGATCGGTACCGGAACAGCCAAATGTAATGTGGAGGGTTATAGAGTATGAAAAAAGGACCGAAGCACGAAGGAGAGCATCAACTGGAAGGATGGAGTAAGGTAGATGGTTAGCGCTGGTATTTTTTTTTCTTTTAGAAGGGAGTTATATGGGAGACTGACATTGAACGAACCAAGTAATTAAGATTGCGCGCGCGGACTAAAGAAAAACGCTCATTTTTCATTTGTCAAGGAAAATAAAGGTCACGAAAACTGGTGCGAGTTACTCTAAAGGTGAAATTGTTAAGTGTTTACAAAGAAATAAAAAGCCCGGTGATTCAAGGTTTATAGTTTGTGAAAATTAATCGAAGTCCAGTTTTGCAGAAACCATATTTGAGGTCGTTAATTCCCCAAACTGGGTAAGTAAACTATTATCTTAGAAGTTAAAACTAAAAGTAGGAAGATTGCAGTTATTTTGCTAAAGTTATTAAATTTGGGATAAACGGAATAACACTGACATTATAGTTGCTAAATATTTAAAAAACTGGTTAATATTGGAATAGTGTGAATTAAAAGCAGGAAGTGACGTTAAAATTAGGATCGAAGAGTTAAGGCAGAAAATGTGAAAAGGCAAGTCGTGGCATATTTCAAGGTAGATTTTAAAAGATTTTTACGAGGTTTGAGTTAAGAAATTGTTATTGAAGCGTTACGATGCTATTTTTCGTGATCAAGTTACCATCGGGTCTGTACCAGGTTGCTTTAGTAGGAGACTGTTATTGGAGTGTTACTAGGTTATTTTGCGAACATTTACCGTTTAGTAACGGATTGCAAGTTTGAGGAGAGATGAAAGTAGGGTTAAAGGTGTGAGAAAGAATAGTGTATGGACAAGGTGTGGAAATGTTTGTGTGTGTTGTGTGTGTGTGTGTGTGTGTGTGTGTGTGTGTGTATTATTGTTATTATTGTGTGTGTGTGTGTGTGTGTGTGTGTGTGTGTGTGTGTAGGAAAATTATTATTATTATTATTATTATTATTATTATTATTATTATTATTATTATTATTATTATTATTATTATTATTATTATTATTATTATTATTATTTTGTTTTACCTGTATGTTTGTTAGAATGATAGTGTGTGAATGTAAGGGACCTAGCAACAGTGTGTATATATTAGGTTAGGGTCTTAATTAATAGCAGTATTATTATTATTATTATTATTAGTATTATTATTATTATTATTATTATTATTATTATTATTATTATTATTATTATTATTATTATTATTATTATTATTATTATTATTATTATTATTATTAGTACTTCTGTTATGAGTTTTTAACGGTGATGGCATTATTATTATTATTATTATTATTATTATTATTATTATTATTATTATTATTATTATTATTATTATTATTATTATTATTATTATTATTATTATTATTATCGTACATGTGTAAATATAAGCGACGGCGAGTTCTCTATTTCAAAGGACTGAGTGTCGGGACTGAGTGTCGGGACTGAGTGTCGGGACTGAGTGTCGGGACTGAATCTTGGGACTGAATATCGGGACCGAATACCGGGACTGAATACCAGGAGCGGATACTGGGACTATACAGACGTTTAGTTATCTGGAACTTGATCCCAACCTGGAGTAATTTGGATCACTGTTATCTGGAACTTGATCCCAACCTGGAGTAATTTGGATCGCTTTTATCTGGAACTTGATCCCAACCTGGAGTAATTTAATCACTGTTATCTGGAACTTGATCCCAACCTGGAGTAATTTGGATCACTTTTATCTGGAACTTGATCCCAACCTGGAGTAATTTGGATCACTGTTATCTGGAACTTGATCCCAACCTGGAGTAATTTGGATCGCTTTTGTCTGGAACTTGATCCCAACCTGGAGTAATTCGGATCGTGTTACCTGAAACATTGCTCCAACCCGAACGAAGCTCGTAAACCCGGTTTTGCTTTCAAGGATATCCCAGCCTGTACGGAACTGGTAAACAGGTTTCTGGATTCTGAGGTTGCCTTCACTGGATTGGGAGGGTACTTGAGTGTACTCCCCACCTTCACTGGATTGGGAGGGTACTTGAGTGTACTCCCCACCTTCACTGGATTGGGAGGGTGCTTGAGTGTACTCCCCACCTTCACGGGAACTAAAGGGAAGTTCATTTGTTGTTTATTTTCCTAAGACATTAAAGTTCCTTTATACATTTAAACTGTAATAACAGAGTGACCCAGTTGTGAAGGTTTAGTGATCTTGAATTATTTTATATCTACAGTGTTGTCAAGTATATGGATATTGAGTCCCGGTTGTACTGTTCAGACAATCTGCCCTGGTTATTTATTGACTTTATTAATATTCGTGTACATTATTATTGATTCGATTGACTTATTTACGTTATTACTATTTATAGAAATTATTATTGAATATTTGATTTATTTAACTATTGACATTTTGGGGTTTATGATTTATTATTTGATTTATTTAATTTATTAACATTTTGAGAGTTATATTGGCTAGCCAGTTAGGATATTTGATTGGGTAAATATTGACTATTACTATTGATATTTTTATGTACTGTAAATATACTGCTAAAAACCTGTTGCCTTATTTCTGGACCCTTATTGAGGACCGGGGAACCATTTAGACCTCCCGCGTGTACGGTGGCTCAGACCGGTTTATTGTGTCCGGTAACAATATATATATATATATATATATATATATATATATATATATATATATATATATATATATATATATATATATATATATATATATATATATATATATATATATATATATATATATATAATATAGCAAGCTATTATTAAAATGTTATTTTGAAGGAAAAATATATTTCTTTAAAGCGTATATTCAAATTATGTTAGTTTTCCTTTTAAAAAATTAATATAGAAAATTATCCAAGGCGGAGTCACAGCAATCGCTAGACAACATTGTAAAATTTTGATACACGAAATCAAAGTTGTATTCGTAATCGATCTTGAATGAAACATTTACTTTATATGATAATATGATATATATTATTATTATTTATATTTTATTACATAATATTTCTTTATAGATGGGTTAAAAGATTATACCTTACTTTAAACATATTTGTAAAAAAATAAAATATATATATGAAAGTTAACGAAGAAAATAAATTTTCTGTAGACTCTCATGTATCTATATTTTTGTTTGTCGGAGGAAAGAAATGCACTTTGCTTTTTAAGCTTTTTATTTGTATTTACCATTATAATATATAATAAATGATAAAAATCTGCCATATTATGATATTTTATAGCATTTATTTTATTATATTTCCTATTTTGGCATTTTGGTATTTTGGTATCATATAATATAAAAAAAATTGTTGTTTATGGTGTATTTAGGTTTGCACGAACTCTAGGTAGTTGAAATGCAATTCCCGCCTTTTCATTGAGTAAGTTTAAGGCCATTGTCACCTCTGAATTACCTTGTATTTTTGAAATAAACCTTTTTAATAATATTTGCTTCATTGTTTCATTACAAAATATTATTATATAATATTCGACGTTCTTTTTATATAAAAATTATAGTTTAAAATATAATATATTGCGGTTTTAAAAATACTTTAAAAATTAAAAATGTTTCACTAATAAAATGTATGAAGCCCGACGTCACTATTTGCTTTAAAAGAAAAAAAAAGAATTTTTTTTCATTTTTAAAGTGTTTTTCTTTGGGTATTTATTATTTATTTAATAACATAATGCAACCTATGATATAATATTAGGTTTAGTAACATATTGTAAGATTAAAATAATTAATAATTGCTTTTGTTGACAAAATTCGTAATTTACGAACAAAAAATTTGGTGATAACCCAAAAACTGCGTGCACAAGAATTTTATAAAATTTAACAACAATGTTAAAATATTAGAAATAAAGTTTAACTATGTGTGTGCAAGATTGTTAAATTTAACAGAGTTTTTCAATTAAATATTGCATTCTATCACGTTCAAAATTCGAGTTTAATTTCACCTTTGAGAGAGAGAGAGAGAGAGAGAGAGAGAGAGAGAGAGAGAGAGAGAGAGAGAGAGAGAGAGAGAGAGAGAGAGAGAGAGAGAACTGCAAGGACTAGACAGCCTACAAAGAGGCACTCCAGCTTCGGTTCACCCCTCTGGCTTGCAAAGAAGCCGAAGCCTACCAAGAGGTTCTCCTCTCCAGCTCTGTCTCACACCACTGGCTTACAAAGAAGTCTGGCTTTCCCACTCTGGCTTACAAAGAAGCCTGGCTTTCCCTCTCTGGCTTACAAAGAAGCCTGGCTTTCCCTCTCTGGCTTACAAAGAAGCCTGGCTTTCCCTCTCTGGCTTACAAAGAAGCCTGGCTTTCCCTCTCTGGCTTACAAAGAAGCCTGGCTTTCCCTCTCTGGCTTACAAAGAAGCCTGGCTTTCCCTCTCTGGCTTACAAAGAAGCCTGACTTTCCCTCTCTGGCTTACAAAGAAGCCGAGCTCTTCCGCCTGTATATACAAAAAGGCTGAGCTCTTCCGCCTGCAGACCCGGGGACTACAGAATTGGTGACAACACAACACGTGAAGTGGTGGAGTAAAAAATAACTCACTCATACCACTTTTCCACTTCATATATATATATATACATATTTATATATATATATATATATAAATGTATATCTTGAGTATATATATATATATATATATATATATATATATATATATATATATATATATATATATATATATATATATATATCAGTGTCAATTTTTATTCCTGCCTCATGTTTGGACGCATGCAATGTTGGAAACTAAAAAGCTAAAGAAAATGCTTATCCTCTAAAACTATATATATATATATATATATATATATATATATATATATATATATATATATATATATATATATATATATATATATATATATATATATATATATATATATATATATATATCCCAAACTAAAGAAAGTACCGACATGATATCTCTAAAACTAAGATAGGTACAAGAAAACTAATTACATATATGGAATCCGCATATGAAATTTGTATGGAAAATGATTTTTTTTTATCTTAAAAACTGATAGGTACAAGAAAACTAATAATATATATGGAATCAGAGTATGAAATTTGTAGGAAAAATTTTTTTTTTTTATTCTTATAACATATTTGGAATCAGCCTATGAATTTTTTTTTTATTTTTAGGGGGCTCGAGCTGACGGTGTCCCTAGGAGGCCAAGAGACCCCGACTCTTTGCATCTTTGCTGTTACCCTATGGTTTTCTTTTAGTTAAAAAGAAAAAAAAAAATTTCCCCTTTTTTTTCATACACATTTCAACCGCTGAATCCATATATGTTATTAGTTTTCTTGTACTTATCGTAGTTTTGGAGATATTAAAAAAAATCATTTTCCATACAAATCTCTTACGCTGATTCCATATATGTTATTAGTTTTCTTGTACCTATCTTAATTTTAGAGATATCTTACGGGTACTTTCTTTAGTTTCACCATTATATATATATATATATATATAATATATATATATATATATATATATATATATATATATATATATTTTTATATATATTTTTTTTTATATATATATATATATATATATATATATATATATATATATATATATATATATATATATATATACATATATATATATATATATATATATATATATATATATATATATATATATATATATATATATATATATATATATATATATATATATATATATATATATATATATATATATATATAATGAAAACCCTAAAACTGAAAAAAAAACATAAAGGCCTTTATGATGAAAAAAAAAAAAAACTAAATTTAAACCTTATTCACTTCTGTTTTAACTTTTAAATTGCATATTAATTTTTCTCCCTTTAATAGAAGCTGGGTTTTAAAGGCATAATGATGAAAAAAAAGTAAGTAAATTAGCCCGTATTTAGTCGTGCGGTAAGGCCTATTATTGAGTATTATTGAGTAACATTTTATTTTCTCTATGGAGAATGTGCACTATCGCCTTCATTGTATTGTATATTCGACCATATTTACTAATAGAATAAGGGCTAGTTTTCATTTAGAATTATTTTCATGTTCCTGCATGCAGTCATCATATAAAATTTAATATTATAAAATATTATATAATATTTAATATTATATTATTTTCATCCCACCAAAGTATACATGCTGTAATTATTTTTTTACTTAACATAGGTACGCATTCATTGCATGCTTTGCATTCATGGAGAAAACGGCACTGATATATATATATATATATATATATATATATATATATATATATATATATATATATATATATATATATATATATATATATATATATATATATATATATATATATATATATATATATATATATATATATATATATATATATATATATATATATATATGAATAAACAAATTCAAAATATTTTTCATATTTAATTACTGAAATTATTTTTAATATCATTATTAATTTAAATTTTATTTAAACATATGAAAAATAAAACCATAACAACAGGACAACACTCCAACTAACCTAATTTTTAACTAAGATACAAGAGAACATATAAAGAAAAAATAACCTGGTAGTTGATAGCAATGTTGCGTTTCCAAAAATTTTGAAATTAAATAATAAAGCTAAAATAAAAATATCTCAAGGTATTGAGGGAAATTAATATTTTCCCTTTTTATCTCAATCTGTTATTGAAGAAATTCTTGGAAGTAAACTAAATGAAGAGAAAATTTCTTTTGAATAACTTTAATATAAAAAAAAAACTGTTTATAATTATTATTATTATTATTATTATTATTATTATTATTATTATTATTATTATTATTATTATTATTATTATTATTATTATTATTATTATTATTATTATTATTATTATTATTATTATTATTATTATTATTATTATTATTATTATTATTATTATTATTATTATTATTATTAATACAAATTTGCTTCCCCGGAAGAACGCCGTATTCATATATAATTAAAAATCTGAACTCAAGCTGAACATAAATGAATTTAAAAAGGAAGCCAAATGA
>JABUQX010048993.1:0-5000 GCA_015478945.1 Trachelipus rathkii | reverse complement strand
TTTAAATAATTATTAATTAAATAATTTAGATAAGATCACAACAACTAACTGGTGTTGCTAGTTAATTAGTTATCAAGATTTAAACACTCTTGTATAAAGTCTTGATACTTTATACAAATGTTATCAAAGAAAATTAAAAAATTTGTAATTAAAGTTTGTATTATTTTTATATACCAGATGCACAATGACCTTCTCCCTCACCTCTCTGCAGCCATTGAAGGGCTTAGCAAGCGCGGTCGCTCCAGTTCAAGGGAGAGTGAGTCTCGCAAGCGTCAGATGTCTCTGGATGAGAGCTTCAGGTCAAAGTTCAGCCAGCAGAGAGCAAGACAAGGTTACACCAGGTGAAAAAATTCAGAAACATAATATTAGTTATTTTAATTGAACTCAATTTTTTTTAAATAGGTATATGAGCGACTTAGCGTCTTCACGTTTTAAAAATATTTTTATTAAAAATTTAAAATATATTGATTTATTAACTTAATTACTTTTTCATCATTAGGTGGTTCATTCATTCAATGATGCCACTGGATTTAGCTGATGATCCTTACACGAAGGAGATGTTTTACCTCATTAATCCCGAGTTTCATCCCACCTCAAGGAGGACTTTGAGCAGGGATATTGAAAAGCTGATGCAAAAGGGGAAGACTCGACTGATAAACAACCTCTTCCACCAGAAGTGGGTGGCCACTACAGCCGACAGTTGGACCGCCCACAATAGGTCCTTCTTGGGAATGACAGTCCACTGGATTGACAGGGTCAACCTCAAAAGGTGCCATGCAACTTTGGCGGTCAGGGAGGTGAAGGTAAGAAAATTAAAAAGTTAAATTTTGTCATTTTATACCTTAGTCTCATAACCATAAGAACATATGAGGTGTAAATATTATTTAATTTACAGACTAAAACAATAAAATTATTGTCTTTAGGAAAGGCAAACTCACCAGTTACTGGGGAAACTAATCACAGAGATTCATCATGAGTTTAGCATCCACGGTAAGGTGAAGGCCACCACTACGGACAATGGCACCAACTACGTGGCAGCCTTCAACGCCTTTGGTGAGTCCAACCAGGACCAGGAGAACCTTCCTATGGACCCTGATTATCCTGACTTGGAGATTGTGGATCTCCAGGAGCTCCTGAGGGCTGAGGGTGACAACCCAAGTCTGCCGCCTCAACACCGCTGCAGGTACTTAGAATTCGCGAAAACTAGTGCTAAATGCTACTAATATATATTAATAATATTATTAAGTAATAAGTATTAACAAATAAAGATTTGTCATTTAAGATTTAACTAATAATCTTTGAATTTCTTGAATTAAATATCTTATTGTTTCAGTGCTCACACACTCAATCTGTTGGCGACAACAGATGTGAGTGATATACAGGGCTGGAGCAAGGGGGGCTCACAGTGGAGGAGGACCATAGCTAAGATCCAGGCCCTGTGGAACCTTCAGAACAGGGCCCCAGTGGTGGCCAACCAGATCAAGATTGTCGCCAAAAGAAAACTGAAGACTCCTGTGGTGACAAGGTAGTAGTAGTTACTATTAAAAAAAGAAATTTAGCGTAAGAAATTGTTGCCGATTAATTATAGACAAGTTCATTTTATAAGTTTTTGATATTTTATATAAAGTTATATTTATTTCTGCAGATGGAACTCCCTATATGATAGTGTGATGGTCCTTCTGGAGGTTTTAAGGGTCGAAAACCAAATGGATGCCATAAACACCATCCTCATCAAGCAGCCCAAGGGAGGTTCCCCTCTCACAGAGGTAGACGTCGAGGTAAATATAAAGTATTTTTAAAGTAGCAATTGCTCTTTTAATATTTTTATTTATAATTTAATAAATTTATTAAATTATAAATCTCCTCACAAACCCAAACCCCCTCCATTAATCCCTGTTCTGTACCTGTACCATCGCTCTTGCTTGCCCAACACTCATATCGCTACTTCGTAAACAATCTCTAACTGAATATATCCACCTTTTTTTCCGGTCGTCCGACAGGCAAAACACTCTCACATGTGCTCTTATACACTTTCTTAACCAATATGGTGTTCTCCACCTTCTCCACATGTCCAAACCATCTTACAAAATCCTCATCAAATTTGGCAGTCTTTTCCCTTACCCGCAAGACACGCTTCCATGATAAACTCGTTCCTCATCTTATCCAATCTCCTAACTGCCAAGAACGCCCTCAGATTGTCCATCTGTACAACCCTCACTCTTGATCTATTCGCCCTATTCCATACAGATACCTCGCTCTCGTGCTCCCGTATTTTTATTAATAATCAATTATGCTTACGTAACTAAGCAATATATTAATTTTCACTCTTTCAGGTCATGAACGAGTACACATTGGTCATGCAGCCTGTGGCGCAGTGTCTTGATATGCTTCAGGGGGAGAAAAGGGCATACATGGGCACCCTCCTACCCCAACTTTGGTTGATGAAGACCAGCCTTGAGGAGAAGAGTGAAAATATTCATCTTGTGTATGCAAGGCCACTAGTACAGGCCCTCCTCAGTGGCTATGAAAAGAGGTTTGGCCACCTCTTTCAGAATAGGGATCTCCTTATGGCCACTGCCCTTCACCCCTCCTTCACCCTTAAGGCCCTAGAAAGCATTGCACCTGACATGGTGGAGGAGATCGGGGACAGGATTACCCGGAAGATAGGGGACTCCATCAAACCCACTGAGAAACAGCAGCAGCGTCAGCTTGGCCAGCCAACAGAAAAAGAACCCCACAATTCAGACGCACTCCTATTCAGTAAATTGTTTTCTAGAGTATTGGTACGCAGAGCAAGCCAGCAACAGGATGTGGAAATCGTCATACGAAAGTCCATGGAGGAGTGGGTGCCCTCTCAAGAAGATCCGAGCTGTTCCTGTTTCCCCAACCAGCATAGGGAGATATGGATAGATCTATTTATAAAATATAATACCCCCATTCCTAGTTCAGCAGCTGTGGAGAGGTGCTTCAGCGCGGGTGGGGACATCCTCAGGGCCAAGAGATCGTCCTTGAAGGAGGAAAGGTTTGAGGACCTTCTTTTCCTCAAAGGAAATATGGACCTCCTGCAGGAAGTGATTAGCCAGGAGGACATGGAGGAGGAAGAGGACCTATAGCTATGAAAGTATTTAACTATTTATGTAGTTAACATTTAATAAAAAAATTAAATAAATCTGTTTTACTATCTTATAAAAGGTTTAAAATGTAAAGGCATGCTTTCGTTATCGCGCAAAAGTTTACTTTGTAATTTAACGGTATCGCCGTAGGATAGCCGAATAGCCGCATAGTTAATGCCGCACTGAGGTTTTCAAAAATGCAGTCGGATAGCCGACGACGCACTAGTTAGGTGGCAAAGCCGAATAGCCGATGACGGACCTCGAAAAATTATAGCCGCGCCCAGCTCTGTTATATTGTTATTTTTATACTTATTATATTATTAAAGATGATGTAAAGCAATATATATATATATATATACATATATATATATATATATTTTTATTATTATTATTATTTTTTTTATTATTATTTTTATTTATTATATATATATATATATATATATATATATATATATATATATATATATATATATATATATATATATATATAGTATATATTTATATTTTTATATATATTTATATAAATTATATAAGAATATGATTATTATATATTGTTATTATTATATATATATATATACAATTTTTATATAAATATATATATATATATATTATATATTATATATATATATATATATATATATATATATATATTGTTATTGATATATATATATATGTATATATATTATTATTATATATATATATATATACATATATATATATATTATATATATATATATAAAGTATATATATATATTATTATATTATTATTATATATATTATTATATTATATTACATATAAATTTATATATAATATTATATTATATATTATATACATATTTTATTATTATTATTATATATTATATTATTTAATATATTATTATTATTATTATTATTTTTATTATTATTATTATTATTATTATTATTATTATTATTATTATTATTATTATTATTATTATTATTTATATATATATATATATATATATATATATATATATATATATATATATATTGTAATTATATGTATATATATATTATTATTATTATTATTATATATATATATATATATATATATATATATATATATATATATATATATATATCAGAGGCGACTCCTGCACTCGTGCTACTCGTGCTCAGCACGAGTTGACATTATAGAAACGATCTAATTTTGCAAATTTCACAATGTTTCGATAATATTTTCATATTTTTTTGCGAAAGTTGGTCAAATAAATGAAATTATTACATAATAAATATAAAAGATTATGCAAAATTGAAACGAAAAAGGGAAGAATAGCCGCTATCAAATAATGCTTTTAACACATTAAAAATAGGACTAATCCGTGCCCAAAGGAAAAGGCGGATATGGTATCTGTGAATTTATAGTATAATTTTTTTATAAATACTCTGTTTATAAATTTAATATATTTAAATACTATACATAATAAATAATAATTTATAAAAAAAAAATATTTAATAAACAAATAAAATACTGAAATAAAAAGTTTTAAAATATTTTTAAATGAAAAAATAAAATTATAATTTGAAATATTATAAAAGTTAACGTGAAGTCTACAATAGAAAACGATTTACATAGAAAAATGTTTTAATAGGGAACTCAAGTATTTATATATATATATATATATATATATATATATATATATATATATATATAGTATATATATATATATATATATATATATAAATATATATATTATATATTGTATATATATATATATATATATATATATATATATATATATATATATATATATATATATATATATATATATATATATATATATATATATATATATTGAAGCTGGGTGCTTAGGACCGCTTCTTTAAGGTTGATTGAGAAATGGTTTATTCTTTACAAGTTTTATTTTC
>JABUQX010048992.1:45000-62087 GCA_015478945.1 Trachelipus rathkii | reverse complement strand
CTGCTGAGATACCCCGCCCACACATTCGGCAGAGCTAGCAAACTCCTTCTGAACACCCATTTCGCATGTGGGTCTAGTTGTATGGCCTCGGAAGAAAATCCCCCTGATTTACTCCGCGTCGTTTTCTAGATTTACATATTTTTTAATAATAGCCGATGTAAGAGGAATAAGATCGCAAGATTCTCAAGATTTAACACCCAATTGCGGACAGCCACCTCAGTGGTTAGTCAAGTTTGGATTCAAATAGGCACGTGACCTGTACCCTACCACTCCACTAGAGAAAGGAGGAACAGGAGATGGGAGTATAATGACTTACGCACAGAAGGACAGCAGCTCGATTAGCCACAATGATTCAGCAGGAAAAACGGGAGCTCCCCTAATACAGGAATAAAGCAGTGTAGTACGTAAACATAGAAAACTTGAAGGAGGAAAGGGAATTGCAGAACAGGGACGAAAGACGGGAAATAAGATTGGTATGCATAAAAAAAACAGAAACAATGCAGTATTAAGGAAATCAAAATAATAATTATAATTAATAATTAATAATAATAATAATATAATAATAATAATAGATAATAAATAATAAAATAATAAAATAATAATAAATTAATAATAATAAAAAGTATAATTAACAAGGGATGTTTACTGACCCACGCAATGTTAAAATGCTCCTCAATAAGAAATAGTACAAAAAAAATGAAGAAACAATAATGCGAACCCTAAACAACTACCTTTTAAATTAAATGCAACTTCGCCACCTCATCACTAGCAAGAGTGTTTATGAAATAACGGAGAACTAATGACCTCAAAAATATAACAATTATATAATATATTATATAAATAATTAATTTATATTATTAAATTAATTAATTTTATTATATTATTCCACAATATATTAATTTATATATATCAAAAATATAATTATATAATAATATTAATATTAAATATATTTAATTATTATAAATAACTATATATTAATAATTAAATAATATATTATTATTATATAATTATTAATATAATTAAATGAAAACATGAATTGATTAGAAATCTATATTACTGTTACAACCAATAAATATGTTATATTACAGATGAAGATGTACAAAATCAAAAATCTATTTATTTATGAAATTTAATTAAAATGTTAAATAGAATAATAATATACAATTCAACATTGAACAAATTTTATTTAAGAATGTAAATAATAATTAATGAATAAATAATCATTCTTGTGATCCTCAGAGAAGACTAGCAACTCATAACATAATAACCCAGAAAATTTTTTTTTATCGTTTTATACAGCTTAAAACTAGCATAATATAACATATTAATAATTTATAATATTTATCCTATATTATTAGTTTATCTTCCTCTATATAAATTCAATATAATATTATCCATAACGCTATATAAGGTAGATATAGTTTATAAAGGATTACTGCTATAGCTATTCAAGTAATATTATAATATAGAGATTAATATATTATAAAGATAATAATATAATATATAATTAATTGATAATATTATAGAATATTATAATATAAATTTAATGGGAATAATTCTCATATCCATAAAGTAGTAAAAAGTAGTATGAGTAATTAATATCCTATATAAATAATATTATTATAATATATTTATAATAGAATATTTTAATATTATATTAGTTTTTTGAAAAGAAAAGAACCGGTTATTAATTCTAATGGCAAAGAATGGAATAAGAAAACCGATTTTTAACTTACTTATGACAAAAAATATGCATTGTGAAAATCGGATATGGTCCTATTAAATAATTACCATAAATATATTTCATATATATAATATATTCATATTAATATATATATATTATTAAAAGAGTAATATAATATATAATATATAATATATATAATAATATAAATATTATATTATTATATATATTATTATATATAAATATGATTATTATATAAGATTATATATATATATTATATATAAAGATATATATAATATATTATTATAATATTATTAATATATATATTATTATATATAAATGTATTATTATTAAAGAATCATTCCCAGTTCCTTACTCAACCTTTCAATGTATTATAAAAATTTGTATATTTTATTTATAATGTATTTTGATAATTTGTAGTTCTTTGTATTATAATCGTATTCTATTAAAATCTTTAATTTATAGAAAGCATTTATATAATGATATTAAATATTCAATTAATTATATATATAATATATAATATATTTAATAATAATATTATATTATATATATAATATATATAATAATATGATGAGAGGTACTCCTCCTGCGACATACGTTCTAGACTTCAACTATATATATATATATAATAACTAGATATCTATATATATTATATATATATATATAATATATACTATATATAATATATATAGTATATATATATATATATATATATATATATATATATATATATATATATATATATATATTTAAGGTTTAGCTGTATTTAAAACTAAAAAAAAAAACTTTCTGCTAGTAAGTAAATTGCAGCTCTGAAAGAGTTTTTTATTACACTTCAAATTTTTGGGACTTGTTTTTTTTAAACATTTCTTCTGTAATAAAGATTTTGATTTTGTTCATCTATTAAAATAATCCATTTTGTAACAAAAGAGATTCTAATCAACTGTTCATAATTTAATAATGAATAATAATAATAATAATAATAATAATAATAATAATAATAATAATAATAATAATAATAATAATAATAATAATAATAATAATAATAATAATAATAATAATAATAATAATTGTATTTTGAGTTGTTGCTAAAAATATTATTTGCATATTATCCACCTATTTCGATAAATATCCTTATCAATATAATATCTATGTATCTGCTAAAAAATATTCAAGTACAAAAATATCGAGATTTGTGTTATATATATAATATATATAATATAATATATATACAAAATATATATAGTTAGTTCTCCAAAGAAATAATATATATATATATATAAGTATAATATATATATATATATATATATAATATATATATAATAATAATAGTATATATATATTACAAAATTATTAGTTAGTTCTCCAAAGAAGCTTAAGATATAATGATTAAGCTTTCCTACCTTTCAAAATAAACTGTAGCCCATTATATCAAAATAGTGAAAAATATTATATAAAAGCTACTTTTTATAATTGTAATTATGTTTAGTTCTACCATTAGAAACCTTTTAAATTTATTAGAATGAGGTTGAGTGTAGTTATTGTTCTACATAATTATAATTTCAATCTGATCATTTAATAGTATTCTGTATATTGCTGCGTAGATTGCAATAAAAGTAATACAGATTACAATATTCTGTATATTGCAGCATAGACTTTAAGTTCGTTTATTTTGCATACTATATTTAATATGAAAATTTTATAATTTCATGATTAATTTTAATTATACAAAATGAAAATTGATTTAAAAATTGCATACATTAAGTTAAGTTCTGATAACTTGATCACTTCTGTCTCATTTTCCCTTTATAAAACGGATGAGAAATTAGTTGACACTTGCCTGTTTTCGAGGGCAAAAAATTAACTTCCCAAAAATATGAAAATCATTTTTCTTTACTGTTCATCATCAATAATTTTTAAAATGAATCATCTTAACACTGAAGATATTTACTCAATATTGAACATGAACAGCAAAGTTCCAGTCCAACACTCACAATTAACATGACAAAATTTAAAGTTTGAACAAAGGAAATCATGGAATAATAATAATAATAATAATAATAATAATAGTAATAATAATAATACAGATATTTCAATCGGTATTTTACACATATTTATCGACATTTTGCTCACTTAAAAAACTCTATTGAATAATAAAAATTTAAATAAATATTAAAACTTTCATTATTCTTTTATAATAAATTGTTAAATAGTTACAATAAATATATAAAGTTATTGTTTTTTATTTATTTGCTTACTTTATTATTGCTTAAAGTAAACCTAATTGTTTATCAAACCACGAGTCGGTTTAATGCAAGATTTTAAAACGATTCAATGTCCCAACTACATATAATAATAATTATAATAATAATAATAATAATAATAATAATAATAATAATAATAATAATAATAATAATAATAATAATAATAAGCTAAGGTTTGAGCAATTTCTTAGAAATAGAGAAATTAAAGTATAAATAATGAATATGTTATACAAAGACAAATTGTAATTTATCATTTGAAGGTTCAAGGAATTAAACTTCATTATACGCTACGCCATTATTTACATTTTTTTTTTAAATAAAGAAGATAATAATTCTAATCTAAAGGATGAGCAATTGTCTCTTAACGTGCTTATTATTTATCAATTATTTCACAAATAGTTTATGTGAAGTAATATATATATATATATATATATATATATATATATATATATATATATATATATATATATATATATATATATATATATATATATATATATATATATATATATATATTTATGTTTATATATATATATATATATATATATATATATATATATATATATATATATATATATATATATATATATATATATATATATATATGTAAAGTATATAATATATATATATATATATATATATATATATATATATATATATATATATATATATATATATATATATATATATATATATATATATATATATATATTTATATAAAGTATTTATAATATATATATATATATATATATATATATATATATATATATATATATATATATATATATATATATATATATATATATATATATATATATATATGAGTTGCTATACAGAGATCACTGCCTCACTGAATGTGGCAATGCTGAGACAGGAGGACCCAGTCTCAGGACAGCCTCTAAATCTAAAGTGGAAAGTGGTGACGATGGAAATGCTAAATCCTATGCAGTAGATTTAGTTCGAGAGTGGTTGTGGTAATATGGGAGATAGACTCATCACTGGGACGGTCTCAAAACTTAACTGGGAAATGGGCTGCGAAGAAAATGTTAAATCCTATATAGTAGATTTAGTTCGTGAAGGAATACGATAATCAAATTAAAACGGCAAGATGAAAAGCATTTAGAAGAGATCACAAAGGTTTATGAGGGGATCATTGGACATGAGGTAGCTATGAGTAAAATATATGCGGCAGATGAGAAGGCAGGTCAATACAACCTCTTGGTGACGATGACGGCTGCTAGAAGAAGGCCACACTCCAAAGGGTCAGTTTCACTTGGCAGAGTTTCTCCCCGCGTCTATCTCGCTCCCAACACACCTCCCAGGCTGATCGAAACCCACTGCTGATGCGGGGGAGGAAATCGGATGAATGAAGGTAGTGCTCCTTCAGAATATTGGGAAGAAATTCCGAGCTGTCGTTGTGGGTCGTAGAGGCAAGTTTAGCATGGCTATCAACTTCTTCATTGACCGGAATTCCGACATGAGATGAAATCCAGCAGAGTTAGAGATATATGTCAGGTATTGGCGAGGTTTAGGGAACTCTGACAATAAGGATAAGGGGTTTTCTTGTTTTAAGATTCAGAAATCCCAAAAGTGCACTACGAGAATCAGGATAGATGGGTAAAAGATGGTATTATTAAAGTGGATGATCCTCGAAATAGAAAGCAGAACCTTAATTTCTGCTAAAACTGATTAATGAAAAGGGATCGCTTCAGAAAATATGTGATGTGATTCCCCGACTTCGGATCCGTTCGTGCACACCAAAAGTGAGTTATCAGAGAGGGATGTTGCTTTTAATGAGTGGGATGTAAAAGGATTTGGAGTGTGGACATCCCTAAACAAAATTTTAAAGCTTAGAAAGATTTATGAATGTCAATATCATTGATCGTAAATGGAAGAACCTTAAGTAAGGGTATTGAGACTACTGAGGATACCAGACACAGTAGCTGCAAACGGTCAGTAAGGAGGAGAGTTCACGCACGCTTAAGAAGTGGGTTTAACGCAGATGAAGATAGGGTCTGGAGACGGGAAATGACCTTACGTATCAGAAATTTGGCAAAGGGATGAGGCATGGTATTTGTTTCAACCTCCATATTGACCTTCGGAGAGGAACGAATAGCGTCAGTCGCGATGTTTAATCTGTGAATTACAGAACGAAATCAAGATGTTAATAAGTAAGAGGACTAGTTGAAATAATCATACTGACATAGTCTATTTTTGATATTATAAAGGTTGTGGATATTGCAAGAGGTTTACACTTTCAGCATCTCCATTGACGCCGCGACGAAGCAAATCAGGGACCGATGGTATTCTGTTTTTAGGGAGATGGAGGCTAGGTACGAAAGATGTTCCGTTAAAGCAAGGCTTGGAAATCGGAGGTAGAGTAACTGGTATGGGGGGACCCATAAAGAGTCAAAGTCGGGGTGGAAGGTTTGTGGACCCCTTCTGCCCTTCGCAATAGCAGTGAACTTTGTAGGAGATTGGAAACTGCGCGAGAGCTCCACTTGGCAATATTAGATAATAGTCTGTGTTGTCTTTCTAGATAAGGGAATCAATTTCCGAAACGTAGAGGGACAAATCATCCACGCGAGGGGATTTACTGTTATGGGAATAGTTTGAATTACGTCATTGAAGCTCAAAGCAAATAGCAGGACGCTCATGAAGCTGCCCTGTGAAACATCCTCATCCAGTGCGAAGTACCTGAAAAGAATCGATTCACAACGACCTCGGATGATCCTCTGCGACATAAAAGTTTGAAGAAAGAGGATTGACCTTGAGCTGGCCTCGAAGACCTATGGAGTGAAGTTTTTCGAGAATGCCGTTTCACCAGATGGTGTCATATTTACTTTCATGATAGAAGAAAGCAGCAAGCGTCATGCTGTTTGAGAAAAGGACTCTCAAACGTCATGGTCTAAATTGAAAGTTAGAAAATTTTATCGTGTCTCAAGAGTGGAGGGGAGAAGCGTAGCAACTATTTTCTTCATTATCTTGCAGGAATTACACGTTAATAAGATCGGCCTTTGATTGTTGACCATCTTTGCATGTAGATAACGCACGAAATTCTTGCAGAGTAAATAAGAGTTATAAGGAAAATAGTCCCATGTGAGGGAGAGGAATACGGAGATTTGGTGGATGAAGGTTTTATTTGGAAAACCTCCTGGTAATTGGAAGTATTTGACCACTTAACAAAGTTGAATCCAAGGATTTCCTCAACCGGATCCGGTGCCGAAATAGTATCCGTTGCATTGGGGCCATATTAAATCATAATTGGGGAGAGGCATTGTGTGAGCGAGGGATCCTCTGAATTACTTTCCAGACCGAGGTATTCTGTATGGAAGAGCTAACAGTGGAAGCATATTGCTGAAAATTTCGTTTCCTCGCTCAGCGGCTAATGCGGCAAGAGCAAGCCGATGCCGCCTTAAAGATTATTATAATTAGAAACGGTAAGAGCGTTTTGTATTGTATGTACAACAGTTTCTTTTCTCGACATGGACTGGAGCACTCCGTAGACCACCAAGGGGTTGCGGTGCTACGATGAGCCGCAAAATGGGGAATGTTGAAACAACAGCATCGACAAAAAAGATGTATGCGTCTGTTGTGGATGGAAAATGTATCCTTGAAGGGAATACTGTAAGAGCTGTTAAGTAATAAAACGCAGAGAAGTCAGCTCTTTCATACTCCATCTTAAGCAAGGCTCAGACGTCGTGCTTGAAATGATTAGCTTAATTGACGCGTCCAGGAAAACCTGTCAAGAATCGTATGGGAACACAGCGAGACATCCACTCAGGAGGAAGTGTGGGTGTCCAAACCTTCATACGTTGGAACTACGGAGCTAAAGTAACCCAAAGAAAATGGGTTCAGCAGCTCCACCAACAACGTAGAAGTAGCAGACATGTGTGTACTTTCCCACAAAGGATGATGTAGCTTGAAATCACCCAAAGTCATCAATGGGGAAGGGAGTTGCCTGAGAAGGGATTTCCGATCCTGTTTAGAATTTTGAGTACTACGGTGCAATTAAATTGAACAAACTAAATAGTCTTAAGCTAGATGTATATTTGTAGCTACTGCATGTAAAGCACTCCTGAAGGGAATGAGAATGGGTATGGTTCTATGGACGAGGATGGCTGTACCTCCTCTTTCAGATGGACCCCGATTCACAGATACGACGAGATAACTATAGCCAGAGGGTGGAAAGAGATCGCGTCATCAGAGTTGAATCTCATGGGGACAAATACATTGTGGATTGTATGTTGCGATAAGACAAATTAATTTCTTGAAATTGGGGTAGTATCCAGGATTATTTCATTGAAAGAAAGGTGTCATTTGTAATGGTGTAATTTTTCTAAGGTATAACATGACTCCAGACAATCGTCTCGATGTGATTGTCATCATCCTGAATGAGAGGAGCCAGCTGGGGAATGGGGCGAGGATCTCGAGGCCCACCGCTAATCGGATCAGAAAAACCAGGGGGCATTGGCAGATCGTGAAGCAAAGAGCCACGGCGGCGGGATGGGGTCAAAGTGGTGTCAGGGAGGTGAGTAGGAAGGCGTGATTCAACAAGATACGACAAGGTCAATCTCCATCTCATCCGCGACCGTGGGTGATAGAACATTTGTAGATTTTGAAGTCGACAGTGAACGCTGTGCACGCGACCCTTGAATATGAACTGGCGAAGCCTCCCCATTGGGAGGAGTGTTATATGAAGCAGATAGTGCGCCTAAAAATGATAGCAACAGAGGTAGCGCGGTCGTAGGAAATGAGGAAGAGGTTGATTCCACCTGCAGCTCGTCGTGAGTGAGAGACTGCGGGACCTCCGGAAAGAGCTACGATAAGGGGAGTGCAAGAGAAATTGGAACCTCCAAATCTCCAAAATCAGTAGACAGAGCACCTTGAACCAATGGAAAGCGATAATGTTGAATCTCTGTAGTGGAAGTAGTGTTATGTACCTTGTCATGAGAATAAAGGTCGCTGATACGAGAAGAATCAGTGTAAGCAGAGTTTAAAAAATCCTCAAGGGGAAGTAACCTATTTGAATATTTCAAAGAGAGTGTGGCAGGAGACGAAGTCAGAGACGTATCGAAGTCAAGTGAGATATCAAAATACATTTTCTGCGAAGTAGAGTGCCCCTGATCTTTGTGGGGCCTTGACCACCAAGGAAGAGCGCGTTAACAGCTATCTTCAACCGTTCAGCAACAATTGATCTGGTAGGGGTGGATGGGTCAAACCTGAAAGAACCAAAACTGGGCCCTGAAGGGAAAGTGGTCCTGCGTAATGATTTTATCCCGGCACTCTGTTCCAAGGGATGAAAGGTGAGAAGTGTTGCGGGAGATATCGTTGGAATCTTGTGAAGGGTAATCTGCTACTGAGATGGCGAGGGGTAGAGGTCTTAACTCTCCAGTAATTACGACAGTCTTGGAGGCAATGTCATTAGAAGAAAGTTGACTGAAATCATGGAAGAGAAGGTCATGACTTAAAGGCTCACAGATGGTGGAAAATTAAATTGGTGTAGCATGAGGTAATGTTTGGAATTGACCGATGAAGCACCTTACGGTCCATTACCGTTTTGGCTGCATGGTGGGTTCACAAAAAGGGAGTTTCCCCCACATTGCGGCATATCTCCCGCAGTCCCTGCAACACTTTCCGGGATGGCCTAAGCTTTGGCACCGAAAGCGTCATTTGGGCCGATGAACGTAAGTGCGGACATGATATTGCCAATGTTTCGGGGGATTCCATTTTTATTTAGGCGGCCTGGTCAATGACGCAAAAAAACAGTTTATAGCCTGTATCCTTATCCACGGGCAGAGAGACCTGTAGAAGGTCCCCATGAAAAGGAGCAGTGCATCACCATGCTCGGTGACAAGAACTGGGAAGGGATAAGTCACTGGGAAGTGATTCATAGAATATATACAGATGAGTATGTAGATTTAGCAGAAAAAAAGGCAACTCTCAGCAGACAACGAAGTGTCTGAGCCTCCTCTCCTCGGCAAGGAGGTTACCTTTGAGAGGGGGATATATATATATATATATATATATATATATATATATATATATATATATATATATATATATATATATATATATATATATATATATATATAATCTGTTTTAAATAGCTCTTATAGTTTTATACGATATTATGCCATTGCTTTGACATATTAACGTGTATGAGAATAGCTGAAGGGAGCAGCTTTTAACCTTAACAATAAAAAATATGATTAATAATAATAATACATACATAATAATAATAATAATAATACATGTACGAAAATGAAAATTTTTGTATCATTCTCTATACATGAACCAAACCTTACACGAAAGATAATCATAGAATTAATATACTTAATTAATAGGCAGTGAATCTATAAGTTTTGTTTACTAATCTGATGTAAACATATTTTATATGTTCTAAATTATGTTGAGTTTGACTGAAATTTGTAACGTTGATGATTTAGATATTATTAAAATGATTTTCTCTCGAGGTTCGTCATTTATTAACATATCCACATACCATATAAATGTTCTAATGCAATATATATATATATATATATATATATATATATATATATATATATATATATATATATATATATATATATATATATATATATATATGAGTATACGTACTCATAAAAGTTTTTGACTTTTAATATATATATATATATATATATATATATATATATATATATATATATATATATATATATATATATATATATATATATATATATATATATTGTATATATATATATATATATATATATATATATATATATATATATATATATATATATATATATATATATATATATATATATATATATATATATATATATATATATATATATATATATAATGTGTATAATAAAACTTTTAAAAATAAAGTGATGAAGAAAATGAAGTAAAAGCATTATAATTTGATTTTATAACAACAGTTTAGCTTTTCACCTTGATTTTAAGCATATGAAGATCTAATATTTTGGCATATTTATTCCTAGTGTACTAAATAATTACCCTGAAGCACCATATTAAAATGATAACCAGAAACAAAGGCAGTCACTGAAATTCCTAATGGGTTTACGATATTATATCAAAGTTGCTGTTCATCTTCAGAAGAGATGCGACCTGATCGTAATGTTGACGAAGAAGGTGGAATCACCCGCGACGAAACGTTAGTTAATCCTCAGTTGTGCCTTCATAAGCCGCCTTCAGTTCATCGTAACAGATGAGCATCATTCGAGAGTTGAGGGACTTGCGGCAATCGGGGCATATCCGCTTTCGTTTCTTGCGATCTCCGCTTCCCATTAACTCTCGTACGCATCTCAAAAGAAACAAAAATATAATCAAAAAAATAATTGGATCAGTTAAGAAACTTTCTAGTAATTATTGTTCCAATTTAAAATTTATTAAAATAATACTCTTTAACAGCAGTGACATTGTCTGAAAGTATTTCTACAACTACTAATCAATTAATACTTCACTGCTACTATATTATCATATTGTATGAAAGTATTTCTACAGCTACTAACCTATTATACTATTCCAATGCTGCTATGGCTATTAAATACTATTATTACATAAATTAGAATACAAAGCGAAATCTTATGTCCTAGCAATCAAGTTAGTTCTTTGAATAGTGACACATATATTTTATGAAAATTAGAAAATTTACATATGAAACTAATTTTATAATATATGGCTATCATAAAATAAAAAAAATATAAAAATTATTTTTTTCAAATATTGGAAAATATTATATATTTACATTCATACATTTGTAAGTTTAAAAAAAAAAAATATGCCATTTCACCTCGTGATTTAGAAGCATTTTTTAATAATCTCTGAAATTATAAAAAAAAAACAAAAAAACAAAAAAAAAACCTGAAATATTTACTTGTTATGAAAAATATGTGAACAAGGAAGAGCATCAATTGAATTTCCGGGAGTATCGGCAATTGGATCCCGACACACACCACAAACCAACTCCATTTCCTCGGTAAGACAATCAGAAAGCCTTGTTTGAAGTCTCTCGTTTTCATCATCCCGAAGTATTCTGTATAGGTCGGCCAGACGATTATGAGAGGATCTCATAATAAGCTAAAAAAAAACAAGAACAAAACAAAATAAAAACATTAAAAAACATAAAAATCTTAGAAATAAGAAGAAATATTGGAACCACTATAATTAGGATATATATATATATATATATATATATATATATATATATAGTATATATATATATATATATATATATATATATATATATATATATATATATATATATATATATATATATATATATATATATATATATATATATATATATATATATATATATATATATATATATATATATATATATATATATTTTACTGAATTCGTTTTATTAAATATCTAGATTTTTATTCAAATGTTGGTCAGATATCTCTTGAAATTACTATTTATTTTTTACATAAAATCTGATACTATAATACATATTAAAAGTAGATGAATTACTTCAAATAAATCAAAATTTAAGAATCTTTTAACATTAATCAATGTTATTTATATTGAGTATTGTCTCTAACTTCACAATTTAATATTCATTTCTTTTTTCAATATTGTCATAGGTGGGCCTTACTTAAAGACGGCTTTCAAATGCATATTCTACAGGTCTATGACTATGAATAAAAATCTAATCTTAACAAAAAATTCTAATTTCAGTTTCTCAAATTCCTTGGAGAAATTATTTGATACCATAGAATTCGAATCGAATTATTTGATAACAAAGTTTTCGAATCGAATTATTTGATATCAAAGTTTTCGAATCAAATTATTTGATACCAAAGTTTTCGAATCGAATTATTTGATATCAAAGTTTTCGAATCAAATTATTTGATACCAAAGTTTTCGAATCCAATTATTTGATACCAAAGTTTTCGAATCCAATTATTTGATACCAAGTTTTCGAATCCAATTATTTGATACCAAAGTTTTCGAATCGAATTATTTGATACGAAAGTTTCGAATCGAATTATCTGATACCAAAGATTTCGATTTAAATTATTTGATACCAAAGTTTTCGAATCAAATTATTTGATACCAAAGTTTTCTAATTGAATTATTTGATACCAAAATTTTCGAATCAAATTATCTGATACCAAAGTTTTCGAATCAAATTATTTGATACCAAAGTTTTCGAATCAAATTTTTTGATTCGAATTGACTAATACTAAAGCCAAATCAAGCTCGTAAGCCTGACTGGGAGAGGATGTAAGATGTAAGTTAGTAAGATATATATATATATATATATATATATATATATATAGATATATATGTATAAATAGTTATATATATATCTCCTTATATATATATATATATATATATATATATATATATATATATATATATATATATATATATATATATATATATATATATATATATATATATATATATATATATATATATATAGTTTTCAAAACAAATATTTTTATTTATATATCATATATTTGTATATATATTTTTATAGTAGAGCATATATATATATATATATATTTCTATATATATATATATATATATATAAATATATTTATATATATATATATATATTAAAAAGAAAGGTTAAGAACTACTAACCTACAACCTATACTTGAGCATCGCAAATCCACTACTTTATTATTATTAATTTCTAATGGCCTACAACTATCCTTTTGACTGCTTCGCATGACGCCAAGAACCTTTGCTAACCAGTTTAAAGCTCAATAGTTGCCCGTATTTGTCTCTCCATTTTGTCATAAGGTTCACATGCCCCATAATGTTTGTGTAGGCACGTTGAATATATATATATATATATATATATATATATATATATATATATATATATATATATATATTACAAGTACACATTCTGTTTTATAGTTATCTATATATATATTATATAAATATATATATATATATATATATATATATATATATATATATATATATATATATATATATATATATATATATATATATATATATATATATATAAATAGATATATATATATTTATATTTATATATATATATATATATATATATATATATATATATATATATATATATATATATATATAGTAGTTAGAAGGTTCCTTTTTTCTTCCTTTATTATATATATATATATATATATATATATATATATATATCTGCATATATATATATATATATATATATATATATATATATATATATAATATATATATATATATATATATATATATATATATATATATATATATATATATATATAGTATATATATATATATATATATATATACATATATATATATATATATATATATATATATATATATATATATATATATATATATATATATATATATATATATATATATATATATATATATATATATATATAGTAAAGAATGTTGTGTGCAGGAGAGAAATGTGAGTTTGGCAGAGGCCAGAAGAAAGGCATGATAGGAGAGAATGGCGGGGTGCTGTAAGGGGTATGGTTAGGCCCACCTGGGCTAGGGGGATGAACCCTTACATTGAAGATTTACCATAGTGAGGATCCGTCGTGGTTAATGTGAAGCTCTGTGGATTTTCTGATTGCGACGAGTTCCTACTAATTAATGGTACAGAGGCGGTAAGGCTGGGCTTTCTCTTCGACCCTGTCATATCTCCTACTGCCTTCTCTTTCCGACGTTTGTCACACCTTACTCCCAGGTGGCCTGAACAAAAAGGAAGATAAAAAAAAAGATATATATATATATATATATATATATATATATATATATATATATATATATATATATATATATATATGTGAGAGAGATATATGTATATAAAGATATATATAAATATATATATATATACAAATATATTAGCTTTCAGTTGAAAGAATTCTGTCATAAATTAAGGAGTGATCAAAATATCTACTTTCCTATATTTCCAGGGGATGTGATGATGGCTCACTTCTTGCATGTAACTCCATCAAACTTTTTTTCCCCAACCTCCTGCCCTTTGGTGCTAGCAGAAAACCATCTTATTAATTTATTGAGTTTACAGGTGATAGGATAATTATTAGTTAAAATACATATTCTTGAAGGTTGTACTAGTGAAAAAGCAATTTCTAATTCAAATTGTGTTAGCTCTTAATATAGTTTAGTTTAATTGCCTAGTTGATTGTTGCTATTTATATGTAAATTTTGTCAACAACGCATTGTGTCCCTCCAGATGGAGGTCATATGAAGAGTGCTTGAACAGCCTATTGGCCAACAAACAGTCATTAAGGTCCTTGACTGATGATAACACACACCAGTAACTAAAACTTTGACAATAAAAACCAAGTGCAACAAAACTCTAAGTGGTTTCAAAGCAAAAACAGGAAGACTCCATCCCTATTTTACCTATCGCTGAGACCATAAAAAGGAGGTGGAAGGAGGCGAGCCTCATTTATCCTCACTTGTCTAATATCTGAACAAAAAGATGAATTCAGAAGAAGTCGATCTAAACCCTGTTCTAAAAGGAAGATAAAGCTTTGTAAAAATTGTGAGGAACAGGTCAAAGTTTGTTTATAATCACCAGGCAACTACTTCTGACTCTCGGTATATGGCAAGACTTCACCGAAGAAATTCATAAGAATTTTTAATTTCTAGCACTATAGCATCTTATACTAAATTCATAAACAAACACTTTTATACAATTGTAACTTTTTAAAATAAATTTACATTCAACAATTGTTCATTACTATTCTTTAATCTGGAGCAAAGATATGTTGGATGTTGATGTGAAAAGAAAGTGATGATAGAACTGTAGCAATTTTTATAATTAACAGTATTTTCAGTATGAAATTTCCTGCTTCAACACAGTTTCTGTCAACTGCATAAGTGACTGGCTTATGGTATAAAATTTTCAAAAGATAACCTTTTCTGCAAGTGAATAAATGGACATTAGAGGCTACAAAAGAACATGAGAACTAGTATTTACCAGTCAGTATCTTAAATCCATAGAGCTCATTACACTACAGTAAGTTTAAGGCACATCAATCCATATGCCAAATATCTTGACCTGTATTCTCAGTCATATCCCATATTAACTATATATTGACTGTCTGGTAAGTACTTTTAGTATCTTCCCATCTCCTCCCTTTATCACCCATAAGTAAAACCAGTGGGAAAATAACGTCTAAAGACATTAAGGAGAAGAAGAAAATCGGAAAGTTCTGCTTCCGAGTCAAAAGAAATCCCATCACGATAATAGATCAGAGGTGTCTCTAGATGCTGGCATTATCGTGATCATCAAATATTGGCTTCTACCCACCTTGGGTCCTATCCTCACTCTTTTTTTAAAAGTTTTCATAAATGACCTTTTCCCTATCATCAACCATCTGACTCGGTCAACGACCCCACCCTTCCAAACACACCTTCATTCGGCACTGCAGCCAAATGAAAATATCTCATGATAGGAGAGTCTCCGTGATATCATCTTTCTAGAATTTAATTGGAGCAATGAAACAATAGTTTCATCGTATCACACCAATTCCATTATCTTCCTTTCGAAGATATATATAGAGTATATATAGCAGGTATATATATATATATATATATATATATATATATATATATATATATATATATATATAGTATATATGATATATATATATATATATATATATATTCCATACAACTTCTTTCTTATAATACATTTCCTCCTCCCCTATATATTGCGCCCCTCACGTCCGGGGTTGTTCAATTCATTTGGTAGTTTTCCTTAAAAGGTGGTGTCATTTTCATCGTAGACCAGCTTGCGCCTGATGTCCCATTATATTCGTTCGCTGAATTTTTTAATCATTGGGTAAACTATCGCTATGACAATATACACTGGTTTTCTGAAATCTCCAGTCACACTACCTCCTCCCATTGAGAAAGGCTTGACCTCCCGCCGTCTTCACACAATCTCATCCTTATCTGTTCAACTACTGATACCAGACGATCATGTGCCTGGTCTTAAGTACAATTACTGGGTATAGTTGAACATCTCTTTATCTATTTTACCAATCTTTCTTTGATTTGCCCACTTTTCAAACACCGTCTATCGAACATGTCGGCTTCAATTGATTCTGCTTCCTGATATTTTCCTA
>JABUQX010048992.1:0-40000 GCA_015478945.1 Trachelipus rathkii | reverse complement strand
CTTAAACGTATTCCACTATTAAAGTTTGGAACACACTCCATTTATCTATTTTTTTAAACCACACTAAATTTACACACTTTCAAACGTGGTGTATCAATCAGGGCATGTCGATCTTTAAATTGGATCTGTCTCGGAAACTCCCCCAACTCTGGTGGAATTAGTTAGGCCACTGGTCTTTGACACCAGAAGATATATATATATATATATATATATATATATATATATATATAGTAAGGATATAGTATGTATATATATATATATATATATATATATATATATATATATATATATATATATATATATATATATATATTATAGAGTATCCCAGAATGAAATGGCGCCACTTCATATACGAGTACATTGATGGAAAATAGGAGTATAATGCTCTATACATGTATTTTTTTTCTAGTTCGCACCTCACGGGCATAGCCCTATTCTAGGAGGAGAACTTCTCTAGGTAATTACCACCTAGGATCCGAACTATGGTTCGAACCCGGGGCCTTGCCTTGTGACTTCCGTCGCTCTACCGATTGAGCTACGGTAAGGGCATGTTGGGTAGCTCTTCGTTACGGAGTTATTAGCGATTCAGCCAACTTATATGCCAGATAGAACTTCTTGTAAGCAACACGATTGCATTTCTTTATTCAGGACATTACAACAGATACAGATTACAGTAGGTCTTCAAAGTGCGCCTCTCCCACATTCCTGATGCATGCACGGCACCTCAATGAACATTGTCGCCGACAGGCATTCACTTGTTATTATGTCTGCCCACGCTTGCCTGAATCTTTTCTGAAGTTCCCGAACCTCATTGACTGGAATTTATAGTTGAAACACTAACATTTTATCTAAAATCCTTCAAACAAACATAAATTTTTAAACTGTGTGACAAAAGGCAGTTTTGAATATTAAAGATGTGCCTTTAATTCTAGGCAAATAAAGATTTTGTAATTACCAATACAGAAAAGCAATAGAGTCGGAAGGGGACTAATTTGTTTTGCATCGTTTGAACACGTTACCAGGATATGGGATGAGAACTCAACCCAAACCTCCACCCATTTATTTGTAGGAGTTAGAAAAGTAGTTTAATATATTAACCTTATTAGAGGCACGTTATATTTTAAAAATAGGAAATTCCCTAAATTTTCCAAATAAGGCTTTTGAACTTTTCTTCACATACTATGCCTGCGCCACTAAACAATCGTTTGCTAAGAAGTAAGAACGCAAGAAAGATAACCCTGGGAATGACTATTTTTTTTTCATTCTTCTTCTTCAGTGCTGGTTTTCAAACACTTTTTTTAGGGACTCATTCTGTTCAACTGAGATATCTTCAGTTGACTTTGAAAATAACTGAATAATTTTCTCTTTCACCATTGCCATTACGGAAGATGATATGGAACACTTGGATTTGTGCCCTTCGCTTCTGAAGAATTAAATTTAATGGCTAGTTCAAAGTGTTTTCCGTCTGGGCACTGCGAAACTTATTATCTGTATTAGAACATGACTCATTACATATTTGGAATGTTCTTAAAGTCCTTAATGATTTATATAGAATAATGAAATATATATATATATATATATATATATATATATATATATATATATATATATATAAAAATATATATATATATATATATATATATATATATATATATATATATATATATATATATATATATATATATATATATATATATATATATGGGAAATATATATATATATATATATAGGTATATAAAGATATCTACATATATATATATATATATATATATATATATATATATATATATATATATATATATATATATATATATATATATATATCATTAAAAGAATATGCGTCTTAATCCTATCAATTTAAAGAACAAAGCTTATTGGAAGTTTGGAGAGCAGAGTTTCTCTATCGGAGCTCATCGGATCCTTATTTTTTAGAGCTCCTTCTCAAATATTTTTCTATTTATTCTTATAATAACTAAAAAAAAAACAATTAAATCTGTTTGATTAAGTCGCAGCATGATACTGATCATGGTTGGGGAAAGAGTACTTTTCAAAAATTAAATGGGCAATGTAGTGTTTTTTATGCTTTTATTTCATAAGGCATTGAGCTTACATAGATTTTTTATTCAAAAGTTTAGAAAAATGCTTCTAGTTTTAAAATTTTTAATAGATATTAAAAATAAATATTTTTTTCTCTCATTGAACAATCTTCGAAGAGGTTTCGTGTTCAAAGGTGTTTTCAGAACATAATTTTATATCACCACAGAACTTCTTTACACCACAGAACTTCAGAACTTCTTTGCACCACAGAACTTCTTCACATCATAGAACTTCTTCACACCACAGAACTTCTTCAACTACAGAACTTCTTTTTCGCACTACCTAATTTAATGTTTCCTCTGCATAGGGATATATTCGGTCTTGTATGGAGTGGACATAATATATCTGGGGTAGTTCCACTTATAAAAGTGGAATTAAAATCTTTTTTTCTTATTAATCCCCTCACCCCATACTCTCACTGACTTTCCTCAATATACTTCATGCAGTTGAACTATTGCATCGCTTCCTTATGTTACTACTACTACTACTACTACTACTACTACTACTTACTTACTACTTACATTTACAAGTTACTTACTAATCAGACACTGTCCTTCCGAACTTTTTAATCGCATACCTCCTGCCCTGATGAGAGTTCGTTCTACTTGTCAATCTACACAATCTCATCCTTTTTCAGCTCAATTTTCAGACCCTAGATATAACCCTCTGGTTATTCTTACACGTATTTTACTTTTTTACTGGTTCACAAGCATCCTTACTCTAGTGAGAGACTCTCCCATTTTAAGGCTTACACACTCATTTATACACGGTGCATCGGCTTTCATACACGATACATCGGCTTGTATACACGGTGTATCGGTTTATGTTAGCTCTTGATTGCTCTATCTCCGATTTGAACTTCCCTACTCTTTTAGGGTTTCATGTATGCCTCCTATCTAGTCTGTCAAAAGAAATCTTAAAAAAAAAGGTGAGGAGTAAAATATACTTCAAAAAAAGTAAAAAATAAATAAAAATAAGGAAAAAGAGGAAAGAATGCCCGTATAAAATAAAATAGGAGTGATATATTTTACTCATTAAAGATTCGAGAGAGAAGTCCGTGAAATACTCGATAAAATATCTTAATAGACGCAGAGTTGTATCTAATGACCGTTTACAAAACTGTCGAATAAATGGAGTAGGTGTAAATAGTTTCCTAAAAGGTGTAGTGAACGTATGTACTGTCACTTCTAACTCTGGGTCTACCACTGGTTTATAAAGGGAGTGACGGCAGTATGTAAGCGCTTTTTCTAGATTTCAATACGCTTCATTCGCTCTTGCACTAGTGGGGAATAGGCCCGAGCTTCGTAGCTTTGGTAGGCGGAGCTCAAATTAGCATATCATATGTGTGGTTGCAATATACTTCAATATTAAACTTTATAATTTCCACGATAAAATTATAAAGTGTAAGATATAAATAATAATATATCATATTAAAACTTACCTGATATGATAATGTATAATATAAGATAGTATATAGGAGGAGTGATATACTATATATATATATAGATAAGTGATGCATCTAGATAATAAATGATAATTTCCTCATTATGTGATTCTGTATTTTGAAATTAATTTAATTAAAATGAAATAATTAAATTTAGGCTTTGTTAATATTATAAATAGTTAGAAATAATATATTGGGCATCATCCATCCATTATGTTTCAACAGTCCACTAGAATGACCGCATCTCGTTAATGCTCTATATGCGTGAAAACTATATTAAATTTGCTCATGGCGTGTGAAGTTGTCATCCCCAGAAGTCAAACCACATTATCGTTATGTGTGATAGATGTCTTGTTGTGAATCAGGTGAGCCAAATCTTTGACCAGATGGACGCCAACAGTGTTATACCAGTAATTAGACGGGTAACATTTTTAAATGTCATAATTCTCCCAAGTTTGGTAAATGTCATATGATAGACGCGAAATTTTATAGAGAGTGGATTTTAGCAAATGACTTGGGGTACATTTGGCCTTTCCTGTTCTTTTTATCTGTAGAAGAATAGATTTTCACATGAAAAGGAATCAGAGAAGAAAAAGAGTTTTGATAGTGGGATATTGCGATATCTTTGCGCAGTGATATTATATTAAAAAGAAGGAAATAAATATAATACTCGTTATAATATAGATTTGTGTGATTGATACATACAAGAAGTATGGTTGTAGCTTAACATGTCTATCGAAAGTTTGTAGACTAAGAGTTTTCCAACAACAATTTCATAGAGCGCTTCTCAAATCAATTTTTTTTGCGGAAAATCCCCTCTGTAAACTTGCGTGTAACACTGTGTGACCCTAATGTGTCTGGTATATTCTTTATTCGTCTATAAATACATTATAGTAAGACTCCTATATAGACACGCTATAACCCATTTAATTTCTTTGTCTATGAAGAACCCATGAAGCTCCCGGCAATAATAGTATTAATGAACGTTGCTCGCGCTTCCTCTCAAGACCGCCCCCTGGGTTTCCCCGAATTCCCAAATATTTTGATTAAATTGTATTCATTTTTTATGGTACCTTTGTGATATAATGTTTATTTCCCCGCCGAGAGCCTATGTTTTTAAATTGATGTGTGCCCAGTTGTTATTTTTCCCACGTGTATCACCAGTAAGCGAACTTACCCAGCATCGATCTATGAGAAGAAACTATTAAGTATAAGATTGATGAGCTTAGACTTCCCTGTATATTTTTCCTTCGAAATTCACATAATAAAAAAGGAAACTCGACCCAATTTTTGAAACCCCGTCATATATTCCCATTTTAACCCGGTACATGAATGTATTTAGTAAATGACTCTATTATAAATCTATGTTCAGAATAATATCATAAGTCTTCTATAGGATATGTATTATTATATAGGGTATATATATATATATAATAATATATAGATTATTATGGTACCTATCCCCCCAAATAGATGAGAACGTAGCTCAAAATAGTTTGCTATAGTTATTACGCATCTTACTTGTTGCGGTGATTATTATACTATATTGAAATATCAAAGAGCATAACATCCGAATGGTTTGATGATATAATTGGTCTTGAGAAATGAAAAATAGAACGCTTACAGCAGTACGGTTCAAAATATATCATGTGGAACATACCGATACTGGTAATATTACGACCACAATATGATACATAAGTAGCTGTAGATAATAGTATTAAATATGTTTTGTTAGATAAAATTGGGATAAAAAAAATGATCCCTGTGGAGGAATCAACTTTATTTGAGCTGCTACTAGCCGAATCCTTCTATATAGCTAGTTTTAGTACCTGCATTAGGGTTAGGATTAATGCATAACATTTATACTGATAGAGTTTATCCATAATAGTCTCCTAATGGTATTACCGATACTCAACATAATAGTTAACCGTATGCCCCTCACGTTTACCGCACAACGTCATGTGTAGTTGGATAATGTATGGCATTACTATATATATGCACCGGTAGACTGTGTAGAGCCAGGTTATATATATATATACAATATAATAATGGTTTAATTCATATACTAATAAAAAAACGATAGTGTTCCGTATAAGCTGAAATTTGGTGAGAGGATTCAGAGTTGAATTTCTAGAGAAGAGTTTGTATTGGCAATCTGAGGGAGTTGGCGCTCGGCTCCAGCTGCTGGAGCCGGTTATAGCTATAATATATATATATAATGTCTAACATGATAGTATTAATATAATAATCAATCATAACACACTGAAACTTAGCACACACAAACATTTTTGTTATGTTTAATGTGGCAATATGAAGGTATTTAAGAATTTGAGTGTGTTATTTACAATTAACATGTTCGTAAGAGCGACACAAGCACACCTTCCAAATCTTCTAGCCTTGCGATAAACTGAATTAAGTGTCGCGCTTTACATAATATATTAGTCTCGTCTTTAGTATTAGTCCCCGTAATTTATTACATGTGTAAATTTAAATTCGTCGAAGTAGATCTTTTAAGATGTCTCGAATATTGAGCTATAGTATTAATTTGGATAGAGATAAACACTATGTTCTATAGTTACTTACTTTGACATTTTCCATAGACCGTGAATTTTTTCGCTCTAAAGGATCTATCGAATTTATTTCCACTGTCTTTTCCCATATTGTGCTCTTTCATATGAGGCACCAATAGAGAGAGATGTAATATATAAATAAAAATTTCTAGACAACTAGAATGAATGGACTAAATAATCAGCGAGCACCTGTTGCAATAGAGGTACTTATAGTACGAGTAGGCGCTCGTATGCTGAATCATAACACAATTACAAAAAAAATTTTTTTTATACGGAAGCCGATTTTAAGATGCTGTATCTTGAAGAAAAGGCAAAACAAAGTCATTGCAGGTGAAAGCGAACATCAGTGAGAATTTGGAGTGATAGTAAATTATAATAATAGTGAGTAGAGAATGAGGTGGTATTTCAGATTTTTAGCCTTACCCCCATCAGAGAATATTAAGTTCGCAAAGTTATAGCCGATTCCTCGCTGACAAATTTTGAGTTGTAGGTATGAACACCCTGTTAGAATCTTCTATAGCAACTCTCGAAGTGAACGTCGCGAATAGAGCTTTAAGTCAACCATAACTGTGAGTTGCTGACATCACACAAAATTTATATCGTTAAATTATTTGTTTTTTAAATTCTTTATTATAATAATAAATCGCACCTCCACCGAAAATTCCAGGAAATATTTTCGTTACTCTTTAAGAAATATTTTGTAATCTACATAATTTATGTCGAGCGGATTCAATTTTCATAAGAGAGCGTTTCGGAAAATAATTATATAAGTGTCCCTCTAAGACAAAAGAATGCGAAAAGGCCGAATAAAATTGTAATCTACATAAAGTAAATAATATCACCTTAACACATAAATCCACTCTCTAATATAAAATATATGAGTGAATATAAAGAATTTACAAATATGTTGAAATAAATAAATAAATAAATAAAAATTAAATAATGAATATATATAAATCAAATAAAATTAAAGATTATTGATAACCACTCATAAATAATCAAAGTAGAGATAAAATTTGCTCCTATAACATCTGCGTTCAGAAACATTTTGAGGCGATCACCCTGTTTAGCAAACCAGATATTACAGAGCTCACACAAAGAAAAACGAATGGTGGAGATTTGAACTTGCGCTAAGATACATTAACCCATGCAAAATTATTAAAAGTTATTTCAAAAATTATCGTAAGCGGGGCACATAACTTATCCATTATTTTGGTATACTCGATAAAAGTAATGTAGAATAGACCCATATAATAATATATTAACTATATATATATTATTATATAATATATAATATATATATTTAATATTAAATAGTAATATAAATATATATATATATATTATATATATTATAATATAGTATATTATATATATATAGATATATATATATATATATTAATTAATATTATTATATAATAATATAATATATATTATATATAATATATATATATTAATATATGATATATATATTAATTATATATATATATATATATAATATTTATATATATTAATATTATAAATTATATATATAATTAATTATATATTAATATATATATATATATAATATATATAATATAATAATATATATATTAATATTAATATATTAAATTATATATTAATATACATACATTAATATTTTATATAATTACTAGTAGCGTATATAATATACGTAATATAATATAATAAAATATATATATATAGTATAATTATGGCGTTAAATATATATATATAGTATAAATTAATACATAATATAATGAAATTTAAATATAATAAATAAATAAAAAATAATAAAAATTAAGATAATAAATTAAAATAATAATAATTATAAAAATAATAATTAATTAATAAATAATTAATATAGAGTGGTTAAATGATAATTTGAGATATATATATATATTGACCGATTTAACTAAACTGTCATGCGTCGGCACTCGAAAAGCTGAATGTGACGAAGTGCATCATATATAAACTTATAAAAGAATTTTCGTTTAATCATAAAAATATTTCCATTTTATATATGATCATACCAGTAAATGTGACCTGAAAGCATTCAAGATGGTAGAAAATTATTCTATGTACTCATGATGAATGATTTTCACTTAAAAGCATATAGCAAAAAAATTTTTTACATTAGATATTAACTATTTTGTTTTATTTTCCATAACTAATTATTATTTAATAACATTCAACCCAACTATTAAATAAAAATAGTATTTCATAGAATATATAGAGTTGAGAAATATCACTCAATATTTTACCTTGACAAATCTGGCACAGTATATATGATAGAATTTGTTTTATTTAAAAAATATAAGAAATGATAAATAGAAATTAATAAAAAAATAGGTTTATGGGAAAAGCAAAGATATCAGTATATTATTTTTTTTTTTAAATTTCTTCTGTATTTTATATCGTTGAAGAAATAATTACAAAGTTTTTTTTGTATATATTTTTACAATATCTTTGGTGAAATCTTAAAATATAGAGATACAATTTCATCCTCTGTTTCTTCTTACCTATATTGTGCTATAGAGAGATTTTGTAGCGTGATTGTAATATGATGTCGTCCGATGCATCACAAAAATTTTGATCTATGTAAGAAATTCTGGTTGTTCCTTCGATTGTAGAGAAATAACCTATTATCGCAAAAAAACTTATCCGCCTCTATACAAGAGGGCTCCAGAGCTATCCCGCAGATTCAATAATAGTGCCTTTCTCAGCCTGTTCCAAGAAGACCCTGTCGCAAGAAGACCATCAAGCTCACACGAGCATGTCGACTTTCTCTCCCTGATAGCAACAGACCAAAACTATTGCTCATCCAGAAGTAAAGAGCGCGCACTCCCATTATCTTGACAAGGTTCCACATGGTCCGCTACGGCGCGTGGAAAACTAACTTAAGCAGATCTATACCCTCAACCTAACTAACCTTCATACTAACACACTTAATACAACTATACTAACTACCTAACCCTTAACCTAACGTAACTTTAGATATATTATATGTAACCTCACAACCGCTCCCCACCATATAATGTAAGTCTATGGAATTCCAAATGAGATCTTACGCGAGTTAGCTGATTCATACTATAGTTGATTTATAATCTGTATATATAATATATAACATAATGATCTTAAAACTTATTTCTATACTATTATTTGTATTTATATGCTTTATATAAAATCAGGTTGTGATTTTTATTATGATTTATACTTACTTAAATAATAAATATTTGAAGCTATTTGTTTATATAATTTTTATTAATGTACTTAAAAAAAAAATTGATGTATTATATATTATATCAATTACATCACTAAACCTGTGTAATAATTTATCTAGTTATATTCAAATACCCACCCTGTCCCTTCATATTAACTATCACTCTATCCTACATCATCCCTTAGTAGTACTTATATTTTTAAATACCAACCCCTGCCAAGCTAACCTAACAAGAATTTCAATATTTAAATACAATAAGATAATTTTTATATCATAACCTTGGTAACTATCTAATATTATAGCGTATATTACTATCAATTGAATTATACATATAATGTAAATATAATGCTAATTATAAAGAGATTAAACATATCAGTATTTATTTCACATCAATATTGTATATAGCTATATATGACGTAGTAGTCATATATAAATATCAGAACTAAGTAAGTTCACAATACAAAGAATTGTCATAATATATAGTATATATATATATATATATATATATGTATGCATAATATAGAATAACACGATAAGTATATAGATTATAGTTTGATAAAAATAACCCCTTAACGTAATTCCCTTCACTGAGAGGAGTGTTATACACCGAGGCGACTCATACAAAGCAGATGAAACCGCTAGTCATGCACTGTTTTGACACACCGCCGCGTAGGGACCGACCGGGCGGCGAAATTTTGCCCTAGCTGGCCCTTCCACGTGGCTCTCGGTGGCGCTAAGCAGGACTCGGGGATAACGGCCGAGGGTGCGATTGCTGTGTACGGCCGGGGCCGGGGCCGGGGCCGGGCGGGCCGGAGTTGCCCCTCTAAAATTTAGCAGTGGCCGCTAAGGGAGTTTAAACAAGTTAATATATGTGTAAGTCCCAAAAATTAAACCATCTGAATTTCGTGGCATAAAACCGCCTTTAGTGATTGATAAATTTTAAATATATCTATAATATGCTATATTAAAATATATTCTCTTATAATGAAAAGAAATACCATTAATTTATTTCAAATAGTCTAAAAATAACAGTTAAAATCATATATCCTCCCGATTCAAACAGTAACAGTTATATTAAGAAAAAATAATTCTGATATATCTCGTTAAAATAGTACATAATACGTAAGATAGTCGTAAAGATTTTGACTTATAAAAGAAAGGTAAAATTTAGAGAGAAATTTAATACATTAAAGCTACAATGTTAAACATATATAATGAATGATAAATAATACAATACTGCTTAACTTATGAATATAAAACAAATAAATGTATCACTATTAACATATATTAATCTAACAGTAATAATGATAAATAATCATTATAACAAATAATTATGCATAATCAATGAAAAAGAAGCCAAAGAACAAGGTACTTGAGAACACACCTATTCAGTCCTTTTCAATTTTGGATCTTATAAGATTTTCATTTAAAAAATTGTTCTCAGATTCTTAGCTAATAAAAATTGCATCTCTGATTTTAATTCTTATAGTCTCCTAATGAGGATGACATCCGAATGAAATATAAATATTTTTTATTGTATATATCAAAATTTATATTTAAATGAATAAATTAATTAAAGCATTTAGTTTACTACTAATGACATACTTTTCAATTTGCCTCGACAAAAAAAATTGGACTACACATTAGCATTTCCTCATGATGCTCTCAAGATTTAGTTTTCAGATAGTAATCTTTCTTGAGACTATGATCAGATATCTTAAAGCCCCCAGATATACATTTGGAATTTTTTCCAGGAAGTAGAAGATGAAAAAATTCCCACTCTAACTGCATTGAAATTATTATGTAGATCCGAGTAGATATAAAATATATAACTGAAAGTGTTGCGAGCCGACTGTTGACCTTTCCCCAATTGACGATGATGAGTCATTTTGAGAGTAAATTGTCCTAAAAATGTAGAGACATCATATCCCTATCCCATCTATACTGTAAAGCCTTTCACCTTTTTGTCTTGACTCTAAATATACACGATACCTTTGGAGGGTCCGTGTGTGCGACGTGTTTCCTCTCAATATATCGTAGTTCTCACATGCAGATATATCTTTTCTCCCACCGAAGACCTCTTCTTCTTCAAGATTTTTTTCTCAAATTGATATCTCGCAGAGTGTTCTAGTGGACAACATTAACATACTCGATTATTTATCCAATACTTAACTTAAAGCGATAAAACTGATTTTTTTATCTCCGAATATTGAGGTGAGCAATGAAACTGTATGACCATATAAATACTTTTCGAAGAATATGTGTACAAGTGATATGTTAGATTAGCCCGTCATACCACCTCCTAAAAAACATAGAGTACCGTAACAAATGTATAGATTCGATAGAATAATTAAAAACATGGGAGATTAGTACGTCTAATTCGTCAGAGATTTCTAATATAGAGTTTATTTAGATTCGAGTTTCTCTCAGCGTTAGATTTCATTGGATCGAGTAGTTCAACATCTTAAAAACACTCTACATATATTTAATATTATCTGTGTATTTTATTGAGAAAATAGGGAAAAATGAGAGGGAGATATAGAGATTAATAGATAGTCTTTATTTGGTTTCTAGTTTAATGGTGGGGTTTACGCGAGAACCTTGTGATGTATAAAGTGTATAACCTATTCAAGTAGGCATATGTAGTATTGATTAAAAAATGTCTAAAAAAGAGAGCAGAGGACTACCAATCAACTTGTTTTTATTTCATGTAAACTTGTGATAGTGGGGATTCTAATTTATTTAATTATATATGTAATAAAAAATATCAGATAAATGTATAATATGGTTTATATGGCCATCAAATGTTGGATTTGCTTCATGGAACAAAATTTTCCAAGAGATAACAATATGATTAAATTTTCTTAAAATAATCGGTAAACAAAATATACTTTGTAAATAAAGAAATACTTTTGCGATTTTTTTTGGAAGTATACAAAAAAATTATGTTGCTTGAAGGTATTTCAAGAAATATACAATTTTATATTATCTATAGGACTCAAACTACCACCCATACTTGCACCAAATATTTTGGAGAAAAAATATTATGAAAATAAATAATTTTGGGAAGTATAAATTTGTAAACAATTATAAATTGGGTATGCAATATAACCATTGGAGGGAACTAAAAACGGGACAAGGATTGCAAAAGGCACAGAATAAGAACATTTGGGTAATACAGTCTAGGGGATGATCTACCGTCAAAAACTAGTTAAACCCAATGATCCTAAAAGGACATGAATCACTAAGCGTATACCACAGCTTCCTTGTAGATACTATAAGTCTTTCATGTTATCGGCCTTTAGCTAAGGATATGAAAGATATATTAAGATATCGTGTGGTAGATACTTTAACCTAATAAGGTTATGAGAGAGACACGTAATATTGAGAGAAGGCCCACACCATCTTAACTTATAAAATATTAGAAAAATGATTCATTTACGCGCAGAAGTATAATGAGGTCTGAAAAATAGAGGAGTCTACGATCTATAATCATCATTAAATTGATAATATAGTTTATGCTCTATCTCTGTTGCTTATTATCTTCTATATAATTTTAAGTTTATTAACAATCAATAAACTTGATATGAATGAGAGAGGGCTTTGTAAAATTAAAGTTAATTTCCTTGTTAGTTTGCATTAGTTCAAAAACTCACGGATTGCCCGGCGAAGATTAAGCCTACACGATCTGTGAATATCTTATTATTTTATAAAAAAAAATAAAATATAAAATATTTAATTTTCCCCTGTGTATTTTATCTACGTGGCAGTATAATTGTGAGAATCTAAAATAGCTTAAATCAATACATAAAAGCATTTTATTGTAAAGAATTTATTACTTTAAGGAAAATTATTATTTTTTTTATTGAAAATTGTTCCGATAGATGAACAAAATCCATGCAAATGATATCACTAATTATCTAAGTCATAATAATATAAAATGTGTACCTCTCCCCCTGTATAACTAGCTAATATATATTGCCCTGATATAAAAGATTTCACTTTACTTCGTACTAATATATAATACCAAATACAGAAATGAAATTTATTCATCATATTTTTATCATTATTATTACTAATAAAGTGTTATTATCCAAAAAAAAGTTATAGTGTTTAGAAATATTGTGAACTAACGTACGAGAGAGCACTAAAAACTTCAATAAATAAATCGATAAAATTCTACTTTTTTACTTTTATTTATAATATATAATGGATATATATATATATATATAATAAAATAATAATTTATATATAGATATATAATATATATATATATATATTAATATATATATATACTAACTACCTATTGTGATCTAAGATATATTATATTCAAGTATTCATGAATAAAATGTAACATAATTTGAAAAGAGAATTTCCAACTACGTGATTTCTTGAGAGAAAAATAATTTCTACTTTAAAATAAAATAAAATGTACTATGTATTGTGATTTGCATATAAACAGTTATATTTATTTCCTTTTCACGAAGTGTCTCTGTTGATGTTGATATATCAAAATGGCAATAATTTTTTAGGTTAAAACTCTCTCTAAGAAAAAATTAATATATTCTTATAACTCTGACCTCAATTTTGAAATTTGTGAACTACAACGATACAGTCAAACACACAAAGAAAAAAAATTAGCAATCTCGTATTTAGTATGTTTAGTATATTTTGCATCAATTGCGGATATAACAAAGAGAGACAAGCGGAATTAAAATTATATTTTAGTGTATTTGACGTTTGATTTAACCTTCTCTATCGCGATAAATTTACAGATGAACCACTCCACCCGTTTTAGAAAAACCCTGAGTTTTCCTATTTTTTGCTCTTGGGCCGGTGAGTATGGCCGGGTGTAGCCGCGGGCCGGGGCCTCTCTCACAGAGTTCGGGTGCCTCTGATTCATATTGATCGGCACGTGGAATTCTATATAGTCCAATGTGAGTGCTCAGCCGAGAAATGTTCCCGTAGTGAATATATCAGTGCCCACCAAACCCGATGAAACCGAGAACGAGGCGTAGGCTCTTCCGCGTCCCACATCGGGGTGAGGCCCAAAGACAGAGCACCACCCAACGAGAGCCACATAAACTTAATTTTTAATCGGGGAACTTATGCCATATTAATGTAACGATGTGTATTTATATGATAATGACTCATCACATATCTACATCCTTCTCACTCTCAGTCGTTAGAGAACTTATTGATTATTTATTACAATAGAAATATTCTCCCTCTTGCTCTTGGATATGTTTACCTTGGTTCTAATTCCTAGTGCTCGTCTAAAACTTTTTGTTTTTTATTAGAACCTCGTATTGTTGTGATTTAAATATAGCCGCTTACTATGTCTCTTTACACAAAGTAGCCTATATATAGATAGTAACTTTCGTAGTAAAAATTGTTCTTCACGTTATTCGTTTTATGATACAACTTCATTCCAAACACTTATCTTCTCACGGAGACAGCTGTTTCATATATCTTCTCTGTACATATCTCTTACTTCCGTTTGAGACGTTACTGTTCTATAGAGACTAGTAGCACCGTTCTAAAACCTTAGAAGTGAAATATTGTTATAATCTCTTAATTTAACACTCGGTGTAATATTATGTCATTGATAAGATTAACTGCTCATCCTTCTACACCTCACCGCAGTGTGATAGGTATTGATAAAAATTACCCTACTAAGTCGTAAAAGAATATTTTACACCTCTCTCTGTGGGAATTGAGACCTTGTGGTGCATCTACGCAGTACGACATGAATCGCCAAGATATACGTGATGTTAAGAGACTCCCAATCCGAGAATGAGTCTAAAAACGAAAGACGACCCACCCCCACGCTAGACAATGATACCTCAACCTCGTATCCTGGTATGAGCAATATCATATTAGATACTCCTCTATCGATCTCAAACAGAGAAATACGAGCGGCGCCGCTCTTGCACTCAACCAGCTGATGCGGACACTTCTCACTGACGCTCTACAATGTTAGTTCCATCGTTTGACGATTGTGGTCAAAAAACATACGCGTTCAGGCTGCTAGAGCCCGGGCTTCTAAATCCACAGGTCATGAGAGGAAACTTATTACGTAAGAGGCGGGATATTATTGCAATCATAATAACCTAATTACATTCCCACTAAACGACTGAAAACCGCTGTAGTGTAGAAAGGATGGAGCAAGTTACTGACTGATCAATAATAATATTACCCCGATTTATAATACCAGTAGTTCACTCTGCCACTACGCAGTTGCTCTTGATATCGCACACCTACGCGAGATGTATGCGACATGGGGCGAAAGAAGTAGAGAGCAGCCTCTCTCTGTGGCTATCCTGTTTTTGGTGTGGTGATATTAATTACCATTACCTAGTAACTATTTTTCTCATGCACAGCTACAGTTACGTCATTTATAAGAATCTCCATCGTAATACCAGGCGTGATAGTAGAGACTCAAATACAGAACGCGGACGCTTCATTTGTGACTATTGTAGTACACACACGTTCAAATCTCTAACACATGCAAGGTGTAGGTACAAATTACTTTAAGAGCAGGTGATATTTTATTCCAAGAGTATTTCTGTTCACTACTGCAATTGTGATGACAGTATAGATAAAGTCGTATATAATTTCGTGGCCCATAGTAGACTCTAAACTACACCATATGATAATGATAGTATCCTCCCGTAGGTAGTATTAATAAGAGTAACATGTATTTCACTTACAGTGTGCCGGTGCTCTGTTTGACCCTTACGCCGTAGTTGTAAGAACTCGCGATAAGAGCTGTCGCCTTCGTGCAGGTTACACCTAGGTTGGGTGTGCAGCTAAGTGTGCGTCAATTCACTAACTGTCGTGCGTAACATGTGTGTTCCCGCGAGGCTACTGTAAGCTTATATAGACTTCCATTACCGTGTCCGCAGGTGTGCGTTCAAAATCAGCATACGCGTTCATCTTCATAGAGCTCTCGCGATGTTTCAATTCCACAGCAATGAGAACGTGCGCGGGATAGATTAACTTATAAGGAGTATGCTGCTATTTTTATCAAACCATCCACACCTGCGGTGGTGTAGAAGGAGAGCAGTTATCTTTACAATTACATAATAATAATTTCACCTGGGTTTAATGAGGAGTATTTCTACATCTAGGCGAGAGCCTCCTAGTATTGGACTCCCGACGCCGAGTGTGACTCATCGGGATTAATAGAGCGCAGACCTTAGGTTTCTAGCGTGTTGTGAGTGTTAGCAATCACATTCGATCGTACGGCGAGTACTCTCAATTGTCTATCTGCTGATCTTGCTTTCAGATCCATCGTAGGCCGGTGTATTGTCCAGACACACAATTCATCTGTCGTCATAGATCGTAGCAGAGTCCGAGTTTTACCTCTCTTATTCCTCAAGGCTAGTGTGGATAAACCAAGAAGGCGATTATTTTGTTACTATTTTCAGCGCCTATATACCACTGCTCGTGAGTGAAGCGAGTGTAAACGGCTTATACACGAGTGCAAGGCGAATTTGACATGGGAGACCAGGTGTATCCCCATATCTTTCGTAATAGGTGTAAGGATAATGATTATATATCCAATATAGAGTGATGTATACGTTATATATCATAATCGTAAATTAATACTTTTATACTATATATATAATTTATATTACAGATGCGGGTGAATAAAAACAACCTTGCTTCTTAATATTATTAAACCTCTTATTCAACAACTGCACCTCTGTAGATATGTGTCACCTAGAGGGCGAGTCTATCAGGATGGCACGATACGTAAGCCTTTATCCAGGCTTCCGTCATATATATATATATATATATATATATATTATATAATATGAAAATCAATCGGTTTAGTCTTCCCGTGTATATATACTATAAGATAGTTATCCTTCTTCAAGCCGGAGAATGATGTAGAAATATTAATAGGAAGTACTCCTTGATTACTGTGACTTCCTGTAACGCCCAGATATTAGATGAACAACATTTGTCAGTAATTATCGTCGCCCCTCGCATTCGGCTTTACAAATTTTCGTAATAAATGCAAACAGCTATTTATTTAATTAGTATCCCACAATATTGTTAGAAAACTGATACATGTCTTATTTGAATAAGAGAAGCTCGTAAAAACTGTTTTGTACCCTAAAAAAGGATCATATCTCCTAACGAGTTCTCTATACGGTGCCTTTCAGCCGATACCATTTGAATAACCCTTATTATATAGTATATATATAGATATGTGATAGAATTAGTCATACAATACTATATATACATTGCACAGCGAATATATGAAGTGTACTTACTGACGAAATATATAATTATTGTGTATATATACGTATAAACAGAGCTCATATAATATATAGAGTAAGGAGATATCTATTTTTCTTTCGATACCTATAATCAGAATAATAAGTAATAAGAACAAAGCTATATTACAGTTTATGGATTATATATATATAGCATAGAGTGATGTAGGTGGTCTCTCCTTTTAGAAAAACAATCGACTTATCAAATATAATATATGAACGCAGATTCACACAAAGTGTCTTTGTAGTTAGTCACATAACTTACTCCATACGAATTTATTCTTAGGTGCTCACTGCAAATATATGTTCATTGAGTTATATAATGCATAATATTTCTAGGTTATCTCACATTCATCTTGTATCTTCCAGAATTAGCGGATACAAAGTGCTGAGAATATTGCTAGGTACATAGTTATTCATTTCATTTAGTAAAGTGCAAAACAAAGGTGGTAGCGACAAATTACCGCCTTAGCTATTCCTTCTATGCAGCTAAGATAGCAGCCAAAGTTCTCCTTTTAATTATCTATTTTCACAGTACATACGGCACATATATCATCTCAAAAGTATACATTCGGCGCAATACGTCTAAAATATTCATTCAAAAGAGTCGCGTATTGCGCACTTCTGAGATCGAGATGTAAAAATAGACGTTGTAACCAGCGAAGTAATGATGTATTTACACCAAATTTCGCCTTCGGAGTAATGTATTGATTTACGTTAATTGTAGAGGCGATAAGTGCATTGATAATAAAAGATCGCCAATTGACTAAGTAATGAATTCTGCCAGGTAGCATGAGAAATGACCCGGGTTTGTGAAGGAGCCTTTGCAACTTTCCCCAATACTTATCGTTGTTGATATTCTCTAATCCTGAGAAGCGGTCCTAATAAACTGCTTTTGCGAAAGGACCGTGTTCACTACCTCGGACAAATGTCGTAGAGTCCCGCCATAGTAGAGCACTGTCATATGATGGAAAGAGTGGTATCGCTCAGAGAACCTCTTACCTTGTAAGCCAGTATGCATTCCAAAGTTAACATTCTTACTCATATGGAAAATGACATCATACACATTAAGCTATTTGAATTAGTATTAGTGAGAATTACCAAAAAAAAAAAAAAAAAAAAAAAAAAAAAAAAAAAAAAAAACCACCCCTTTACAGATTTTTTCCGATGAAAACCATTTAATCTCAACCCTAAGGAGCGTTTGAACCATCTTCAAATGAAAAATAATGACGGTTTAAAAAAGATTGAAAGATGTAATAAAACATAAAAGCTAGAAAAACGCTTTGGTTCTGGGAAATTATTGACCTTCATTCTATTGCAACTTACTTAGATCCCCGTTATAAAGCAAGTTTTTTGTAACACAAGATTAGAACAAGGTAAATCGTCACTTTGTGTCTGCAGTGAAAAAAACTTCAATCCAAAACAGTTCTGATTAATTCGCCATTCATTAAAAGGAAAAAAATGAAATCTACGAGAACCAACACTTTCTACAAGCAAGTCAATAACAGATTCACTAGAAGAATTTCTATAGTCCAGTAGTGATGAAGAAACACAAGCATTACCAAAAGATGTAGTGCAAATGATTGAAAACTATCACCAAGAAAAACTACTAGATTCAAATGATAATCCTATCAGTTCTTGGAAAGTTAAGCAAAATATTTTATCACGCTTAAATAAACTTGCAAAGAAACACTTGGCCTGCCCTGCAACGAGTGTTCCAAGTGCGAGAGAGTATTTGGTAATGCTGGTTAATATATGATGAAAAGAGAAACCATACTCTCAGCAGAAAAGGCAGAAAAAGATTGATGTTTCTCAAAGCACAACTTCCTATATTTGAATTTTCAATTACTAGGGCAAAAAGGAATATAACCCGATTGTAAAATCTGCTTTCAGATAAGGGAGGAGGTTGGGTAAACAGGTTGAGTGGGGTGCATTGAGTTGGGTTGCCCGTCCCGACACCCTTGATAACAATTATAATTAATAGGATTGATGCCTAAAATCAAAAATATATATATATATATATATATATATATATATATATAATATATATTATATATATATATATATAATATATATATATACTTTCTTGAATGTTAATCGCTCTTGCCGGGAGGATTTCTGAAGAGAGTATCTTAAGTGAGATTGAATTTTCTTTTTTTACTGATTTACTAGATTACATTGCTATCGAGGTACTCCCTCAACAGTAGATACGTAGGTTTTATATATACTATTTTCACTTACGACTTATATGCTAAAATATTTATTGTACTCGACGCTAAAATATATTTATTTATCATATAAAATATTTAGGAAGAGGTAGCAGTAAATTAAAAAATTTTATATCAAAGTAATAATTGAGTAAGTAACTTCATTACTTCCGCGCTAAATACGTAGTGAAGTGTGAAATAGTATATGTTATAATGAATTATACATAGATATAAAAATAAACCTCAATTTATAAATGTGATATTATACTTAATACATTATTTGTGTGATGTGCCATTTAACAATGCACACAAAAATAATTTATATAAAAACTTATTTAATTGAAAATAACTCAAAATATAAACTTAAAATTAACATTAAGTGTAAAGTACTTTCAAATGCAAACAAATCTAATTATGTCCCGAAGACAAAAGTAGACATATAAACATTTAAAATATGACAAATAATAGTATATAATTATGATAATTTAAAATTAATATCAATACCGGCATATACTAGTATTAAATTTCCGAAACTCTAAACATATGATAACAAATATCGCGGCTTAATATATAAAAATACATAATTATATATTAATATATATAATATAACATGAATACGCGACAATAACTCTAACCGACAAGCAATCATCTGCATCCAGCATTACGCATGCCGAGTGTTTAGATATATACAAAACAAAATCACCGTGCATCCGCATCCACGGTATGCGAAAAAAATGACATCTGCTGAATCACTAATATATATATGCCTAATACTAATAAACGATAACCAAAGTCTTCACATCAAGAAATAGTCTTAACCCAAAATATATATATCTATATTAAACCTGAACTCAGAAATATATATATAGAGTAAACTAATTTAAATGATATCTAGATATGGACACATTTATGACCTTATGTACCGCCTTTACCGATGTTATATATATCCATGAGAGGCTAACATTACGAGAAGATCTTTCTCCTCCTATACTTTTAGACACACTCCCACCGTCCTCCAGTTAACTAAACTAACTTGCACTGCAGGACCGTACTCGCGTTACTTTGAGAGAATTTAATACTACCTTATATCTGATGCAACACGAGCAGAGGTTCCCCATAGTAAAACCATCCTACCTCACCCAGATTAACTAATGTGAATAACTATTTTGATTAAGCAGTGTAACATTATATACAATAATAAATTTATCATCCCATTTTAACGCTCATACATTTATACGGGTATTTCTTCCATTAGCATATTATAAATTATGTTTGCTATTGAGTACTTATATCTAACGGAGATAACCAAATATGCCTGTGTTTAAATGTACCTTTGCTGATTATAACATGTTAGATATATCAAACATTTGCGTTATTGTATCATTCATTTTACTATGACTATACAGCAAGACTTTATGTTTGAAGTAGTATAGTGTTTTTAGAATAATATACAGAATGAAAACTTATATATCCTATAGCAACTTTGTCATTGGTCGTTGTTGACAGAGCATTATTAATATTATTTATGCCTTATCAGAGTCTGTAATAACCTACTTGAAATATCTACCCTCTAATTCACTAATCGAATTAATTTTTATCATGAATATTTAGAACATTGATAAGATATACCTTACATAAAGTCTCTTAATGTATTATTAGTAACATCTAATTTTTTGCCTCTCAAGTGAGTACAAGTTTTATCATGTCACTTTATGTATTTCGCCATTGATCAGAATTCTATCAAAAATGTTATAATACAATCACAATATTTAAAAGTCGTGTTAAAGGATAGACCTATATCTATTTTATTTATAGTTATCTTGTGTATTTACAATTCTAATTAATAACTAGCTATTCTTAACTTTCTTCACTCCGTTTTTGATGACGCGATACTCATGATAAGACATAACTGTTCAATAAAGTTCTGTGTGCTGATACTATTTTTAATTTAGATGTTGCGTATATTGCTAGAGAAATTAGTCTCTGCGACCTTGGAATTTATCTGTGAGCCTAGTCCCGAAGCGTGAAATCAGTATATATAAACCCGTTCTGTTGAGGAATATCATCGAATCGCTAAAGAACTTACTAATAGGTTCTCATAAAATCAGATAGACAAAATAAAAAATTCTCACTCTGATGTGAAACATCTTCTGTGTAAGTTATAATTAAGCACCGAGCAAGAGGCTCTGTATTCAAACCCTCTATCATAGTTAAAAGTGGACTGCCGACTCAGAGATTTTCGATTGATATATCACTTATAGCAACGACGCATAATAATATCGAAGTTTGAAGGCAAGTCTCGAAAAACAGCCACTTGGAAAAATGATCCCTGCACGAGTACCATTAGCCCTCAATTCGCCTTACACAACGCGAGATGAGTTTCATAGCCTCTTCCACCTATGGCAAATGTGCACTTGTGTTACAACATTATATATCACTCGTGGTCTCTTGCACCAGAGCTCTCAAGTATTCCATTTATATCTTATATTCAGCACAGTAAAATCGTTTTCTATTTTGAATTTATATTTTAAATCCCCAAGTACCATCTTGAGACTCAACTATATTCTTAAAAATTATACATAATAAGAGATTTTGCGTATTATTGGTGGTTATACGATTGTGGAATAAAATATGAGTGAAAGTGAGGTGTGTGGGCAAAGATTTCTTTGACTTAGAGCGGAGACTTACTAAACAAAGATCAATAGTGCCGTTCCAAATCTTCGTGTATCCCCTTTTTATTGATACATATCAAATATAATGTGAATTAGAAACTAGGATGTCGCTCCGATTCCTATACACTGGATTAGACACAGAATACATTCTACCGAATATGGTTCCGCAGAGATCTGCGGTCTCACTAATGTTCCCACCTTAGGGAGATAATGAAACAGAGCAAGTTACTTATTGTGGAAAAATACATGAAATGATAGCTGAGAAGTCCCTACGTATTCAGTGAGTTAAAATAAGAAAAAGCTTCCAAAAGAACATACGACTCCAAAGTCACTAAGCAATGTATAAAGTGGATGTCACAGTAGGTGACATCATGAATGGTATAGAGAGCACAATATAAGTGTCTGACGATAAATCAGAATCGTGCTTACGAACTATAATAGATGTGGATAGATATGAGTAATATTAGGTGATACAGATACATAGTTCAATACACGCACAGTTCTGAGTAATAAGGAGAAGGTGTTGTTATAGCTGTTGAGTTAAAAGAGTAGGATAAGTATAGAAACCCTAATGTTGTAATTAGAAGTACCAAGGATAACTATATAAATTAATATAACGAGATCGTGAGAGACTTTTAAAAGTAAACAGAAAGATGACCGTAATGCATGCAGTATATATAGTATATATATAGTTATTAATTATAAATAGGCTAGTGAAGTTGGAGTTAGTAGCTATATGTACCAAAACAGTTTTACGGATGAGTGTACGACAAGTAGGGTGTCGGTAACATTCTAACTAAAACTTAAATGTGTTGAAACATTATTATGTTAAAATTAAATTGTCACTGCATTCAAAAGTAAAATTATTTCAATAAATGCAGCGGGTAACAAATCGTACGTTTCCATTCTAACCGAAATTTGGGTAATTTTCAGTTAGGGAAATATATAACAATGAATAAGTGTGAGTTAATTATTTAGTAGGTGAGTATAAATATATATGTGTTAATTATATATATGTAGTATGTGATATATATAGTGATATAAATATAATAATACCATAATAACTAATAGAATATAAATGAGTATATATATAACTATTATATATTATTAGGTTGATATTATACCTATGAATATAGGAACTACATGAATATATAATATATTGATAAGAAACTGCTGCATCCTTTCTACAATCACTCGATCAGAGTAGTGAGATATATGATATAAAGATAATGCCCCTGTAACAGTAATTCCCTCTGCTGGATTACAACCTGGGCTCTACTGGATGAAACACGGTACGTGTGTTTGACCAGCGAGCGCGAGGGACTTAAAAGAGAGCGCGAGAAAATGTTCCGTAGTGAAGTATGTATGCACCCACCAAACAGGTAACCCACGGCGACTCCGAGCTCTTCCGGTCCGACATCGGGCGAGGTCAAAAGAGGCGAGCCGCACATAGATAGAGATCATATTAAACCGGGAAGGATATGTGAAGATCTGAATTGAGATTACAAGAGCTTGTCTCATCTAACTATCACCCTAACAGTTCTTCTGGCCCCAACAATTTATATTTGGATCGTAACTAAGCACTGTTACTCGTGCGACATATGCCTAGGTATTGATTTGATAAAAATAACCCCTTAAGTAATTTCCTCTGCTGCGGGATTGAAACCTGGCTCTAGCAGATGAACGGGTATTGTGTTTGACCACACCGGCCACGATGGACTAAAAAGAAGAGCGCGAGAAATGTTTTTCCCGTAGTGATTATATCACGCTCACGAAACCAGAGAACAGCGCTGTCTTACTCGGTCCACACTCGGCTAGGGAGTAACACAACAGAGCACCGCACAGAGTGAAATACTTATTAAACCGGGGAATATTATGTATTGATAAGATAACGCTCATCCTTCTACACCTCACCGCAGTGTGATAGTACTGATAAAAACAACCGCCTTAAAGTGGATTCCCTTCTGCTGGATGACCTGCTCTACAGTATCGCGTATAGAGTGATGATTACCACACACCGCTACTGATGGACTAAAAGACCACGCAGCGAGAAATATGGTGCGCGTAGTGAATATATCACCCCACCACCAGGAATCAACCTTCGGGCGCGGCCTCTTCAACACCGGCGTAGGTCAAACAGAGCACCGCACAGAGGGAATACTGCTAGGGCCCAGGCTCAATCCTAGTGTATTTGCAATAGATATGCTCATTCCTTCTACACCTCACCTCAGTTGATAGGTATTATTAAAAATAAACACCTTAAAGATAAATTACCTCGTCTTGCTGGATTGAAACCTGGCCTAGCAGATGAACGCGTATGTGTTTGCTCCAACCGCCACGATGGACGAAAGAAAGAGCGCGATATATTTGTTCCTGGGAAGAGCGCGCCGTGGTTCCTGTTGGGGTGATATATTTCGCGGGAGACCATTTCAGCGCGCTCTTCTGTTTAGTCCATCGCTGCGGGTTGTGGCAACCTAACATACGCGGACATGCTTACGAGCCCAGTTCAATCCGAGCAGAGGAATTACTTAAGGGGTTATTTTTATATTCACCCATATATTCACCACTGCTCGAGGTCCCACGGTGCATCTTAGAAGGCAGCAAGAGTGAGCACGTATCTCCTTAAGTCTAAATGTAACATCTATATAGAACATTCCTCCTCGTTTAAGTTGTATTTCACTCTGTGCCGTGCCTCTGTTAGACACCCACGCCCCGGAGTGCGACCAAGAGCGACGCCCGGCGCGTTCCTGGCTTGTTAGTCACGTAGAGCTGGTGATATTTCAACACGGGCGAGCGTGTCTACAGCGAAGGCCCTCTATCATTTGTGTCCACGACGTCACGAGGTAGATGAGTGTCTAATACAATAACGCGTTAAGTGTGGACCTGAGGAGCGCCTCAGCGGTTCAATCCCAGCAGAGGGAAGTTACTTAACAGTTTTATTTTTGATCAATACCTATCACACTGCCGGTGAGGTTGTAGAAGGCGATGAAGAACGAGATTTTATCTATATACTGAAAATATGTGAGATAGTTACCAGTTTAAATAAGTGATTTCCAACGTATTGTTGGTGCCTTGTGGAACCCCTAATCGCCCGTAGCGACACAAGAGGGAGAGATCGCCGTGGTTCCTGTTGCGTGAGAGTATAATTCACAACGGGAACATGGTGGTACTCGCAGTTAAAACGGAATTTCATGTGTTAGTGGTTGAGTCATCCGTGCAGATAGAACCGACCGGGGCACCCCGGCCCCGGGCGCGACCACCCGCCGCGCGGCCCCGTGTGCCCTCAAGAAGTTCATACGGGGAAAAACCAGCGGTTTTCTACGGAGTTAACTGTAATAATTTACACGTAATTAAGTAGACAGGGTCAGAAAATTCAACTACTAGAAGAAAAAAAATATTTTAAATGCATACTCCTTTGGGTAAAATTTTGATGTAAAAGAGATACTAAACAACTAATAATCTATAATCAATTTTTTTTGACTTCAGTTCTGATTTCAAATTAAAATTGAGGCCAATTATAATATTTTTCTGAGTTTTTAACATAAAAATATTTGCCATTTGATATATACATAAACGTATTCCTGAAGGAAAGGGAACTCCAATCAATTGATATAACTGTTCAAAATGAATGTATTATTAAAGGTTGAAAATATCTTCAAGAAAATCAAATTATTTTCCCAAATCTCCTTTTCCAAATATGTTATTTAACGTATAGTGAGGATAATAAGAAGCGGTAAGGTTTCAATATTAACTATTTTCAGTGAGTGATATAGTGAAGAATATAAGTTACATTTGTGTGTCACAGAACACTTTAGGTAGTATATATATATATATTTATTATCTTATATATTAGATATTATATATAGGTGATATATATAGTGATAAATTATATAGATGACGCTCAGTAGTATATTAATCTCTGTACATTGGATAAATATTGGATATACTAAGTAGTCGGTTCAATGATTCAGTATTAATATAGGAATAGTTATACCACAAGATGAATAAATAGGTTTTGGAAATAATAATAAGTTCTTTAAGGGTCAGATATATGAGTCAATTTTGTATATTCAAAAAGCTATTTGTATTTATAGATAATTAATAAAGGAATAAAGACATTAGTATGCGGTATAGATATATGATTGATGAGTATAGAAAATATACTTTTACTATATGGATATGATATATACATGAAGAGTGAAATTTAATAGAGTAGACATCAACTCAAACTATATACTATTGTTATTAAAAAATAACCAACTAAGGAAATAAAACAGGGATATATAAGAAATTTTTTTGGTTATTGAGAGAGTGTGAAGAAGAAGTTATAACTTTCCTTTTTTGTAAATTACCTGGGTTAATGAAGGGTGGAACTTAAAATGAAAATAAATTTAAACAAGCAATTATTATTATTATTAAAAATAAAAAGTAAAAGTAGATAAGTATAACCAATGTAAAAAATCGATAATAAGAAAAAGAGATTGCACATTCGAATCAAGTTATGGTCAATTCACATGTATAGACTGAAGTTATTGGGGGTCCCATTTGACAATAGATATAGATAACTCTGCGCGAATGAGTAGTATGTTTACTGTAGATTAAATAAGAGGCTTTTAGAGCGCAAGTCTGTTGTCTCTCTCAAGTTATTAGAGGTTGCACAGGTCAGTCAATATCCAACAACATATAAGAAAACACTCCAGCAAGAGGGACTATAAGAAATAAGACGAGATAGGTGCAGTGCAATTCTCTTTATATTCTTGGAGAGGAAGTTTGAGACTAGTCTTTGAACGTTTACGTAGATGAGTGATTGACCAAGTATTCCTATCTCCATAGACTTTGAAATTTTGTCCTGAAACTGTTGGTAACCTCATATATGAAAGGAGATCCGTATTGGGTCTAATACCCAAAAGTTAGGGTTACATTGTGTTAGAAAATTTATAGCTACCAAAATGTATTTACTATTAATAATGAATTTTTATCGACAAATAATTTGGTGCAAAGTATGGGGTAGTCTTGGTCCTAATTACTAAGAGACCCAATTAGTATATAGAATATTTGAAATTGAACTTCAGACTCCGGTCATAGTACGCCCCCAATCAATAGTCTCAGAACATAAATAGTATTTTCTAAACGATAAATATTTGGAGAAAGTTTTGTTACACACACACGCAAATACACTTACTTACGTGTGCCACTATATATCGGATTTTTATATACAAAATTAATTAATTTAACCCCCATATTAGTGAAAAAGGGATTTACCTATATGGAAGACCGTACAAGTAGCTAATTTGTGATGCCATTGCCCGATATAGCTTCAAGTTTGATTAAGATTCTTCTTTGAACACACAGGCAAACGAGAACTCTTTATCATTTAAAGTATAAGCTCCACGTACAACCCGAACACACGACGATACTGCTTAAAACCACTATGGCTCTCTTACCGATTTTCTCTATAACATCGTCCCATCCTCTCACATTAAAAATAATACGGGATTTCTTCTAAATAATGTTATTTAATTATAGTGATTAGCATTATAAGAAATTTTTGAATAAATTACTAAGTGATATGTTCTCAAATGTGTAAATGATAAAAACAAGTCATCTAAAGTGTTCACAGAAATAAAATGCTAACGCCTATTGCGAAAAATAATATATGAAAGGACAATGTTTTTACTCAACATTCCCGTGTCACATATTAATGCAAAGATATATTTAATCGAAATGTATATAAACACACCAATTGTTGGCCTTCATACGATGGTGGGCCAAGATGTTTTTGGGGTTGAGGGAAACATGTAATGCAAAGTTCGCCTTACATTGTATACATTATCTGAATAGTATAAACAGTTACTTACAATTTATTAGTGTGAAAGTATTTCTAATCCCTTTTCACCTCAACTTCTTGATATCAAGTTTATGCAATCGTTTATTTGATATAAAAAATTGTTTTTAGTTTTCCTGATACTCTTCACAAATTTAAGTTAAAATAATACTTCTAAATGTGGAAGTGGCTGGTGGAGTTTATATAAGATTCCTTGTTTCTCATGTGCGAACTCTTATTTTGGTAAAACATGTTAAAATGTGGACCACATATCCAATTGCGCTTAAGATTGCGAGTACCTCTTTCAATTCAACATTTTATTGGTGAATAGAAGAGTAGATACATGAAGTTATAAGTGCGCATATTTGTTACTTTTTGATGGGTGCCTCATCTCCAGAAATGATCTCCAAGTGAATCAGTCAATTGGAGAAAATAATCGCAACTTTTATTAAATCTACAGATATGATAAAATCCTAAATAGATTTTACCTGAATATTTTTTATTGCGATACTTGCTAATAAGTACGTGAATATCACAACCAAATTGACTAGGGACATGTGACATTTTTTCTGACTTTTCCAAATTACAAGAAGATTAACTCTTCGTGAAAACCTAATTTTTTGATGGCCAGTACAAAACTAAATTGTTTCGATACAAAAGAAAGTGGAAAAGATCAAATTTTTTGTGATTAGTTCCTTGACATTTTATAATATATATCCTTTTACTATTATTATTTTATTGAATTATTATTATTTGTATCTTATTATTTTATCTTTTTTATATTATATTATATTTATTATGTATTTTATAAATTATATTAATATTTATATATTATTTATATTTTCCACACAAACAAGATTATGTAAACAGCATTGATTTTTAAAGGTCTCAAATGTGAGTTATTAAAATTATCTTAAAAATTTTTTTAAAAATGAACATAATTTTTTAAAAGCTGATTATCCCTTGTTTATTACTTGGATAGCTATCGTCTTAAATTACCTTTGTTACTTGTTTTAATTAATCATTAATATATTATTGTAATATTGTATATTATATCTATATAGAATCTAAGAGTATATAATAATAATATGATATTGTGATTGCATATTAAAATTTATTTATAATGAATATTGGATAAGTGAGATGCGCTGAAGGCTTCTAAATTTTTTTTTTTTGCTTTTATATATATTTATGAATTATTATTAAATAGGAAAATTGTATTATTGTCATTTTATATATGAGATATCGTAAGTTATCGATATGTTAACAAGACAGATATACGCGAAATATGTTTCTATCTTTCTAAATGATTTATAAGTATATTAATATATTTTATCTAATTTCATATATTTATATTCTGTTTATAGAAAAAGAAAATCAATATTTTAATTTTTCCAGTCATAATGTTAATTTTCTTATTCTCTCGTAAAGAAAACTGATATTGAGTTAAATTGGATCATTAAGCGTATTAGATTGCTTATCACCTCTCTATCTTATATATGAATTAAATTCGATAAATATATAAGTTAATGTGAAATTTACCTCACACTCTATCTGACATTTTACAATTTCTTCGATTATTTAATCCTGATTTTTAAGGTGCTTTACTCTCAAAGTTTTTTTGGACTTACAAATTTTCTAAATTTTTTTGGTAGGCTAACCGCGCTCCTCGAGTGCTCCTATTGTAGATTGCACAAAAATATTTGTTCCGCCTCTGGCCCCGGCCCCGGCCCCTGATAGTGTCGCGCCAGCCCTACTGTGTTCGATTATATCTACGGTTTATTCCGCTCCTCGTGCTCCCTCCGGCCCCTCTCCGTACAATATACAAAATTTCCCTCATCCCGCCCCCCCTGCTCCCGGTCCTGAGATTGCTTCTTACCAAGTTTGGCCAGTGGAGATATGGTGTTGTTAATTTTCAATGTTGGAAATATTTGTGGTTTATTGTCTTGTTAAAGCTAAGTGTTTTAAGCTGTGTTTTTAATGTAATTGTGTTTCTATTGTCTGTAAAATATAATTTTGCATTGTTAGTTCAAGAGCGATCGTTCTGTAATAATCGCGATTTTGCAAGTGCCATTAGTGTTCCACGGTTGTTGCATATGTCACTAGCAGGTAAGAGTGTTTATATTGAAGAGTACTTTATACAATATGGTAGAAGATTCTACCTACATACACCTTGATGTCTTTCAAGACGATTAATATTTATTATTTTACACATGATAATTGTTAAAGTCCCATTTTATTTATTTGAAATAAGGATTTGTTTTAAATACTAATTGACTCTTGTATACTAGAATAACTGTAAACGTCTCAGCTGTTCATGTAATGTTTGTCCACACAAATAAATCCATGTCTTTTGTAATTGTTAGAATCATTTAATTTTCAAGTAAATATTTCATACACATTCAAGTTCATTCATATTTCGTGCAAAGCTAAGAAAGGCTATATAACCTTAATGCTAATGACTGAAATTAAGTTCTTTGCAATACTCAAAAAATTGTTGGGTTTAATTTTATTTTAATTCAATATATATATATTTATTTTGAAACTATAAGATATCTATATATATATTTAATATTGTTTATATGATAATATATATATGATATATTAATAATATTAATTAGTATATTAATAATAATATTATATATTATTAATATTAATTAATTAAATTAAATATATATAATAATATAATATATATAATATATAATATAATTATATTAATAGTATATATATATATATATATTATATTAATTTAATATATATATATATATATAATATATTATATATTATGTTAAGCATAAAAATTTATTATAAATAATTTATGTGCCTCAAAGCATTTTGTATGTATGATATTATTTTTTTTAAGTAGACTATTAATTAATTATAATATATATATATATATATATAATATTTAATAATATATATATATATAAATTAATAATATATATATATATATATAATTAAATATATATATATATATATATATATTATAATATATTATATTAATTAAGATATATATTATAGTATATTTTATTATATTATTAAGCCTATATAGATATATTATTAATATATATACACATTGAGTAGTTAGTGATTATAGTATCTATATATTTGCAATATAGTGCGCTACTGTTATATACGGTATATCTAGACTGGCATATATACAGGTCATTACATGTACATTAGGAATTATAAAAACCTGGTATTTGATATTTATGAATAATTAATATATATATATATATAATATTAATATATATATATACTTAATATTATAATAATATATATATTATATATATATTTAATATATAATATTATATATATTAAGTTAGTATGATAGTATAGTATATTTAATAGTATTAAGTATATAAAGTTAAGTTTAGTGTGTTAGTAAGTATATTTATATTAGTTTATAGTTAATAGTTTTAAGTTAGGTAGTTTCACATACCTATAATCAGCCTACATAGCGAAACCGAATTAAGAATATTAGTAAGATTCGCCTTGTTATAACTTTATTACAAATAGTATTTGTTGTGATATTTCAACATTCATATGAGAAATATACGATCAGCTCAGTGTTCTTATGTTTTCTTATCTCACAGTAGTTTGAAGAAACGCTATGAAAAGCTATACTCTATTTATGTAAATACTAGGTAATACCTCTATATTTTGAGATAATTTCGAAGGATTAATTAATTCACTGAGTGAAAATATACAGATATTTCTAATATCAATATAAGCCATTATATTATGGAGAATCGTAGATCAGCATTTTAAGCATCACTATATACTAAAATCCGTATGTTATATAGCATATTCTTCATAGTAGAGATGTGAGTAATTATAAATATCTTAGATTACTCTTATATAAGTTATAAGATTCACTATCTAAAAGTAATTATATTTAGTAAAATAAAAAAAAAAAAAAAAAAAAATAAAAAAAAATAAAAAAAATAAAAAATAAAAAAAATAAAAAAGATCATGTTTCCCTTACTCGTTTTTTTTTTTAGTCTATCTTTCAATTTTAAATAAAGTAAACGGGTACAAGAATCTTATAAAATGTGTCAAGATTTTGACAAAAAAATAATTGCTGACATTTCAAAGCATAATCTAGAGAATCTGGCACATTTTAATGTGTCCGTTTGTATGTTTAAAATATTAGTATGGATAAAATAAAACAAATAATAGTTATTATTATAATATATCTATGTAATAATATAAAAATTTTTTTTTAGCCGATAGTCAATGATTTTTTTCTTTGGAGAATCTAAGAATTAAATATTATTCCTAATCTTTATTCTTAGAAACATTTCTGACACGAAAATTGCTTTAGTTTATAATTGCTACTTCGTCACATCTGCTTCCGAGTGCCCGCGATGAAGTTTAAACGTAATGTCAAAGTCCAATTAAACAATTATTATAATTATTATATTTATATTAATTTAATATAATATTGTGATAATATATACCATATTTATTCAATTAGTATTTATTATTCTGATATGATTATTCTGTATATTTAGCGTATTTTGTGCAGTTAATTGTGTATGATACGGATTTAATTTTCCATACTAGACGAATGTCCGGATCGTTACAATGTTATTGTCATTATAATAGGGATAACTTTATAATAAAATCCATTAGTATTTAGTAAGACCATGTAACATTTTCATTTATTTTTGTTTTTATTATATAAAATATTCTAAAACTTAATTACCCAGTTTTTTATCTTTGTGATAATAAGTATTTACCATAAAACGTGAGTGTATTATTATTTTAACTTTCTCATTATTATATTCATCATATATTCATAATTTAGTATATTATATATTGCTTTATTAAATCTCTAATGACTATTAGGTTAGTCATAATGATCAATATAAAAGTAATTATTAAAGATCACTCTAATAAATAATAACGTGATTCAAATATCAATAATATATATATTAATGATATAAGCTTCAGTGATCATTTTGATTGCTAATACATTTATATTTTCCACATATTAAAACTATAAATAAAAAATTAACCGGTAAAATATGTCATTTATAAGTATGGGGCCCAAAGATGTATTTAATTTGTGGTATAATATAGGGTTGGCTAAAACCTAAAAGAAGATATAAAAGATGAGATGGGTAATTATATTATATTTCGATAATTATGTAACACAAATAATAATTAATTGTCATATCTAAATATTTCGAGGACATTCCATATTTATAATGTAGCTAATATATGTTCCAAAATAAAGTAAATCTACATAATTAAACAGTGGAAAAAGTACGTGCAAAGGCTAATACGTCTTGTAATATCACCTGGCTCTTGTAAACAAAGTTACATGCGTATTTAGAGTAAATCATTGTACCTTATATCGTTAGTATTATGCTGATCTTGGATATCTATTACTATAATGTTCAAATTATCGTGATATGACTACTGACCAATAATGATATTTATGATATATAAGTGATTAACTGATTAGATGGACTACGCAAATAGTACTGCGAGTTTTTATCTGATCGCATACCACTATATAAAAAATTGTTAATGAGTACATCATCTAAGTTTATAGGTAACCTATAATCGTCACCGCATCCTGACTATTGCTCGAAACAACTCTATCCACTCACTGGTGGTTGTGCGAGTTATCAGGATATCAATGCCGTGAGTCTGTGCTATAGGGTGATGTGTCTCTTCCTCCACGCCTGACAACCACAAAGTGTTCCAATAACCAACTGATCCACTACTATACTCACCACAATTCATTATTAGAACCATATTAATTACAGAGATGTTTTGATGTGCCTACTGTCAGCTTGAAAATTGATTGAAAGATTTCTAGCTGAAAATGGTAAACGATTTCAATGTTCAGCAGCTGGAGAAGTTATGTGAGGTGCCTAATTTAAAAGAATTGAGTTATATGAGACGGCTTATGGTGGTAAGTGCATGACCACAACACTAAGCTCATAACGAGGAATGAAGAATCCAGATATAAAATTTAAATTTTTTGAAAAAGATAATGTTCAGGAGAACTGCCAAGTGAGGAGAACAAGCCTATATCCAATGGTCCAAGAAATTCACATGGATATAAACGTCTATTTCGACAAAATAAAGTATTAAATGAATCTAGACTGGCGACCGAATTTTGATTATGCTTTTGGCAGGCTTAATTCTGCTTATGTAGCCAAAACATTAAATAATAATGAGAGATATGATTCATTTATTAAGAAATATGATTTTGATGACAAGGCTTTAAATGATTTTTACTATCTGGAAATAAAAACAAAATGATCCAACCTATGAGTAACACACATGCTTGACTTTAGAAACGCGTGTTTATACTTAACAAAAGAACAATGACGTAGAGGGACTTAGAACCATGATAGGCATGATATAGGAAAAGGGAAACTTTTATAATCTGTATACATCTTTTACTAAGGAATAGATGATAAATAAGATGGCTCATAAACTATTATGGATAAAGGACTTTCAAAAACCTTATAACTAAAAATTAACTTAATGTTCTTAGGTATAATAGAAGTAACGATTTGGCAATAAAAGCCAGCCCAGGTTCTTTTGCAAGAGTCAAGTTAAAATTCAACAATTTTGGAGTTCAAAAAACAATCTGACTTGGTTGACTATTTTTTCAATGGTTATATATGGATAACCTTATTGATAAATGAATTGATAAAGTAGAATCCATAAAGTCACATTTTGAAACTGCTTATTAATTATCTAGAGCCCTATGGTCTTCACCTTTATGAATGGGCTTCTAACAGTCCTGAAGCAGAGTTAATGCTTAAAAAATCAAGTTTGCTCTCTTCTGAAGATCCTCTTTTCCCTAAACTTCTAGGTTATTTTGGAATAGGATAGGAAGAAAATTTTTTAAGTCTAATCACTGATCACAGTTTGTTATATGGATAATTTCATATACCAAATTTTATTAAGAGATGATTTCTTAGGGGAATTTAAGACATTTGGCCTTCTCCGCAATTTGTTTTTTTTTTGGGAAAAAGAATGTATGTTTAACTCTCCTGAAAATCGTACTGATCCAAGATCCCGGATGGATAACGAAATCTTTCTGGAAAGAGTGTGATCCGCTCTTCAATCAAAATTCCCCCGAGATAGTAGAAGATACCATATCCCAATATATACGTGAGGGCTTTGTAAATACTGTAATCTTTATTACAAAGCAGGTGAAATAATTTAACCCAGTAATATACTATAGAGTTTTAATGAGTGCTTCCATCAGTTACATTATCCTTTATGGTAATGAGAGGGTACTGAGAATCTTATTTATTGGTAATTGTTTGGTCAATTATTCTTTAAAAGAAACATTTTGTATGGATTTTTGAGTGCTACCCGAAACTAATGAACCCAATTTTTCTCCTCTGCATACCCATCCTTTAACCTCTCCCCATAAGTGAGGTTTAAATTAATTTAAAAAGTAAATTCTAAAACATTTGCTTAAAAAGTAACTAGGAACTTAATAACGTAATGCTCCCATAAATGAATCTGATGGGTACCCCCGGTAGTAGTGCGTATTAAAAAAGAATACGATACCTTAGAAATAGCCTTATCTATAAAATTGAAAGAATTCTAACATAGATAGCAATCACAGATGATTTCGCTTCAATACCTATTTTTATCGAGTAATAATACACTTTTGCTTGTTTTAAAGAAATACAGCCCACCTTCGAAAAGCAATGCAACGACAATAAAAAAAGTTTTGTAGATTAGATTAATTGTGTTCATATACTATGATCTTCGAAAAGAGCAAAAACCGACTTATCTACGAGTGAAAAAAAGTTTAACAATTAGATTATATGGTTATAGTTAGTAGTAAAATAAATTTAACTAAAATTATAAATTTGACATAGAAATATCTAGTATATATAAACAGAGCAGTTATATGTCTTTAGATATAATTTCTTTTTTGCAATTTTTATTTAGCAAAAAAACAACTGAAAATAGTAGAAGAAGATTAAGGTTTCACTTCTGAGAATGAAAGACTTCATAAACTAGCTGTTTCGAAATAAAATGCCTAAGAATGATTAACCTTATCTAACTTGAAGTCGTCGTATACCCTATCTCAAAATTTTGCATATAAACCAAATTTCTTCACATACGATTGATAACATAAATAAAAGAGAAGTGAGAATAATCTCTCTTATGCCATAACATTTAAAATTATATAATTAAAAATGTAAACTAGAGGACCAAAAACCAGACGTAATCAATAGTATTTATGTTACAGAAAGGTGTCGACCCAGAGCATTAGAATCACAGTTTTATTGCCAGCTTGAAATGATTATGATAAAGGCGTGTTCTTAAGAATGAGTTGCGTCTACCTAATGAATGCATTTATCAATATCAAACTACTGAATTGTCTTACGGTCATCTTTATAATATCCTTCTTCACATAAAAAAAAATGTTTTATGTGACGTTGATCGCTAAATGAGTGAACTGATTAAACTTCAAAACATAAATCATAGCAACGCTGCTCTCAGTGTAAATGTGAAAATTAGATAAGGCTGAGTTTAAACATACGTTATTGTGAAGTAGGTGCCGAACTTATGTATAATCTATATTTTTGATTTCTACCGCATTAGTAGAACATAATTCTTGATTCTAATAGAGATGGTGATCTTATTCGATTCATACGCTCGAGTAAGGAATAAAGATAAGCAAAAAACTTAATGTTAGCTGACAATATTGTTATTACGATATATTGATTGAGTTTAGATGCTTAGAATAACATCCTAGTTATCTGTTCTGGAGTGAGCAAAAACTCATATAACTATGATTGTATGTTATGGATATAATATAGAACCTGTAATAAATAGCTTTGATTAGGTTCACCGCCATAGAACAGATCTGTTTAAAGACGTGAATCTAATCCACTTCACGCGGAGTAGTGAATAAAAAGATATTCGATAAAACAATATAATTTCAACCCTCACTTGATGTGTATAGTCTCTAAGAAACAGAATGACTGTTCTGATAGCCGAGCAAGACTCATTATGTCACTAATTTGATCAGTGGTAACACCATTACCAACACATAGATAATAATAATATAAAATCAGAAATAATATAATAACTTAATTAAGTTATGATAAGTTTTATGTTGTATATTTAGAGCAGGTTCTAGGCTCAACTGGGAGATTAGGAATCTTCTTCATATTTAGATTAACATCTCTTAACTAGAGATTAATCGAATTAGTGAATAGATAATGGTAATTACTTAGATATTTAACAAAGGGAAAACACCAAAACAATATCAAGATTATTGTTTTAAAGATGCATAAGTAGATTCACATTATCCAACAAATTGTGAAATATAATATAAACTAAAAAATACTTAACAGACAAGCCTTTAGAGGTTGGACTGTAAAAAGTACTTATGCATAAGTTACCTTGTTCGAAGGTTAAGTTCTTAGTTAAAGTTGACTTCTTCTTCTTCTTCTGTATACGTGGTAGCATACATATGTTGCAAGGGACGAAAAATGTCTGCTCTTTTGAGATAATATTTATTCTGGTCTTGTACATTAAAAAATGTAGTTATTATAGAATAAATAGTTTATATTATTATTTTTATAGATAAGAATGGTGTGAGTATTTGATCAATTTGTGAATAAGTTCAATCGTACTAATTCTAATTAATGCAAGAAGCAACGTGAATAATATAAAAATATAGTAAAATTATAAAGTCTAAATTGAGTTTTTAACATAGATATAAACTCAACTAGTAATAATATAATTTACAATCACTGTGAAAACATGGTATCATATAAAAATCTTTAAAGATAATTACATGATTTTTATTATTCGGAAATTATTTAATAAATTTATGGTTATTATATAATAATTATTTTTTAGTTACCAGAGTTGTAAAAAACAATGTAATAGGTAAGGGGAAAAGAAACGGTCAAAATCGTCATCGTATTTTGATGTTACAAAAGAGGATGAAATTTCATTATAAAAAATCGAAATTTTAATAGGTTACCATATTGTGTAAGTAATAAGTTTTTTTTACACATTTATTGGAGTTTTCCATGCATTTAAAATATAGTATTGTTATGATATATGATAGATTTAAGTTATATATAACTCAACTCATATAGGTAGCTAGCCTATTATTATTAGAGTTAATTATATCAAATTTCATAATTGATATATGAGAAAATAATATAAATTATAAGTATAATATAAGGAGCTATATATCTGATACATATAATAATATATATAATAATTTATTATTAAAATTTATTTTATTTTATTTATAATATTATAAAAAAATATAAGGAATAAATATTTGATCTACCTATTATTTATACTAAATAATTTTAGTAGGCTTCCAGACAATCATAAATATAGCATTTATCATTTTCCCCTGTTTTACGGTAATATATATTATATATATAAAAAAGGTATATATATATACTGATAACGTATATATATATCACGGTATATTATATAATATTATATTCGGCGCTTTATTAGTGATAGTATATGCGCGTATACCTAGGTATATTATATAATATATACCGGCCTAGTATGAGTATAATATAGGTCACGTATGATATTAATATATATAGGCCGTATATACCTAGATAGCCTATGAGTGATATATATCATATATATATAGGATACCTGATAGTGAGGTATATATATTATATATATAAATATACTAGTATATATGATATATATAGAAGAGTATATATATAGATATATAAATAAAGTATATTATATATATAATATATATATAGATAATATAATCGTATATATATACGTATATATTATATTACGTATAGTAGTCTTTAATATATATATATAAATATTATTAACTATGAAAAAGTCCTTATCTTTAATAATTATTTAAGCCAAACCTGTAGGTATATATATATATATTTTAGTTATATATATATGCCTACATATTAATTTATATTTAGATATATATATATATATAAAATATTATATCATTTAACATATGATAGTAATTGTTGATGATTATATATATATATTATTATATATATATAATGTAATAAAGTATAACTGTTTATATTATATAATATTATTATATATAAAATGCTTAGTTGAGTAAGTGGTTGGACTCCAGGAGCAGAAAATCAATTAATGTTATAATGAATCGTTATTTTAATAATTTTAGGTCAGTTTATAATACATAAAAATTTTTGAGGAGATCAACCTCTCGAACACTATATCCATAAGATATATCTATGAAAACCCTTATAAAACATCAGAATTCCTATTTAACCTTAACCTTAATATCCTAATTCCATTTAAGCCTTATATCGCGTAAACTCCGAAAAACATAAGCCTATATAAGGATATATTACCTATATCCACCTAATATATAAACGGTGATAATGTCATATACACACTTTATAAATGTCCACTCAGATAATATTTTTCACTATATAGTAGAATATATAGATTAAAAAATATGTATTATTTATAATTTTTTGGTTATATACAACCCCATTGTTATATATATATATTTTTATAATATTAAAAATAATATAATTTAACGCAAAGCTTCAAATAAGATTTAAGTTAAAAATAACCTAATTATATTATTAATAATACTTTTAGTAATTTTAATCTTATTTTAAAAATATCAAACCACACTTCACTCAAATAAATAATTATTATAATAT
>JABUQX010048991.1:0-24595 GCA_015478945.1 Trachelipus rathkii | reverse complement strand
GGTTATCCCCTGAAAAATGGAGAACTCTAATGTTCTGTCATTTTAACCTTAGAGCTTATTTAAATGAAGTTTAATATCTTTAACTACGAATCTTTTCAATTTCATTTAATTATTTTAATATTTTTAATGGTTTGTATAGGTAAGAAATAGTTATTTACTTTTTTGTTTTATACTTGTATTACTAATATTTATATGAAATTTCTTGGGCGGGGTTTCGCAATTGATTATTGATGTGCTGATTCCAAAAATGAAATCGGTTTTTGCATATCATCGCATTTGTGAGATAATGTGTGTAACACAGATTTGTAAAATTTTATGATTTTTACCTTTTTCAAGAGGGTCTATATATATATATATATATATATATAATATATATATATATATATATATATATATATAATATATATATATATATATATATATTATTATATAATAGTATATATATATATATATATATTATATATATATATATATATATATATATATATATATATATATATACTAATATATATATATATATATATATATATATATATATATATATATATATATATATATATATATATATATATATATATATATATATATATATATATATATATATATATATATATATATATATATATATTTTATATAGATACCAATACTTATTTAGAGATATATATATATATATATATATATATATATATATATATTGAAATGTTTTTATTGTTTGAGATGGTTAAGATGAGAATAGAGAAACTTACTGTTTATGGAAGGCTAGGCTTGGCCGTAGGGACACCATCGTATCCTAATAAGTTGCTGAAACTACCGGCCCAAATATGCTTCCTTTCTCTCCTTATTTTTAAATTTTGTTATTGTAGGTGATTTGGAGATTTTTATTAAAAGCTTGATGGGAATAGCCGAAGCTCATACAAAATGCCAGATGCAGGATATGGAAAAACAAAAACAAATAGATTAGAGGATGTAAGGTGAGACATAAACAATCTATTCAGGGAAAAAGCAATAAAAATTACCTTATTTATAAACCAGAGTTTCGAAGGGTTGCAATCTCTTTAAATTTGAAAATTAATGACAGCCTATATAGATATGTTTTAAAAATGAGAGAAAGGTTCAATGAATAACATTTAATTTAAAAAAAATGGACATACATACAAATGAAGTTTCATCTTATTTTAAGTATTTTTAAATTTGTCAGATAAAAAGCTACTTATTTATATAGTTTTTATTTCAGGAGAAAAATGCTTATTTATTTACAGTAAAAGTCAGTCAATCAGTAAATACAGTAAGTAATTGTTCATGTCTTAAGAGACGGAAAAAGATATATATATATATATGGTCAATAAGTCAATAAGAGGCTAAGGTAAGTATAAGATAAGGTAAGTCAGTCTAGAAGATGCAAAATTGTTTAATTGGGAAATATCGGTTCTTCATGGCCCAAACTTGGGATTCATTGTTTCATCATGCCCCGAACCTGGGTTTCAATTTAAATGTACAGCGGAAAAATTCCCTGAACGTTTTACTTTAAAGATGAATGTCTCCTGACTGATTGATAGCCTCAAACAACTGTGTCATAGCCCCCAACCTGGGTGACCTATAAATTATTATAATAATTATTAGATAAACCTATTTTATAATTAAATTTTTGTTTTAATATTTTATCTTTTTAATATTGTATGGAGTTACACATTAATACTTAATTGGAAGACATACCTCAAGACTATTTTGAGGCCATATAATTGCTATAGAAAGAAGGTGTCATTGGAGATACTGTGTTTTGGTGCTGATGCACGTTGATAAATCTAAAAAAATAAAAAGGGTTCTACTTACGAATCCATTGAAATGTATAAACATATAAACAGAAGGAAATATTTGCTCCATTGTAAAATAGTATATATAAAAAACATTCGGTTTATATTCAATTAATACAATATTTCTTACCAACAATAAAAAAGTTAACTTAGAAGAATGCAATGTGCATTAGAAAAATCATTGGAAGTTGCTGTAAAAAAATAAACTCATATATAGACACATATTTGGTGGTTTCATTTTTAAAATCCTTACATATTCCTCCCCACCCGTCATTGAAAATCGCAATGATATGATACATGTCTTTGATAGATATATGTTAAACATATAATACAACTATGAATAAAGAGTAATATGGGACAACAATGAATGTAATAGAAGGAATGGGTTTAGTTAATGTAAACATACCTACGATGGTAGTATCTTTCTCTTCGTAGACGATCTACTGTGCATAGCGTCTGGAATATCCCTCATCAAGCTCCAACAATAGTCGGTCATCATTGAGCTTGATCCAGACTCTGCCCCAGGTAACCCGTCCTTCCATGTATGACGTTTAGATCTTTAATGGAATGCGTTCGACCCATGCTATCATAACATCGCCTGAGGCTTATCCGGGAAATTCTTCTTAGGTGGGAGAATGTAGTAGGTGCCAAACTTCGTCATACTTCATTCTACCATCATGAGAATGAAAAATGTCGAGCAATTCCTGTACAATGTTAGTGAGTTCTCGGCTTTCCTGTTCCCCAGAAAATTCTGTGCTACATCTGAACAAAGCATTCCAAACTCTTTGCCTTTAACACAGTCATTGTTGTAGCAAAGGCAGCATCACGGAGGGGTGTCCGTATTTGTGGGCCATCAAATATCCCAGCTTTTTTCTTCTCGTCACTCAGACCAGGAAACGTTGAGCATGTATAGCGGAAGCATTCACCATATCTTCAATGGTCTCAGGGCATTTCACAAATTGTTCATCAAACCAAGTTTTATGTGTAGTGGCACGTGTAAGATGACTGTTTTCTCTCAGTACAACAAGTGGTTCACGTAGTATGTTCCTTCAGCCTGGCTAATCAAGGTTTTCCCTCGGTAGACATTTCTTTTTCTGGTCAGTGATCCTTGCCGCCGGCTGTCCCAATAGCACAGCGAAGCAGGGATATTTTGGTGACCCCTGCTTGCTGACGAGCAAAATGTTTACCACATTTTGAGGTCGACGCATATTTACCATCCATGTACCTGATATTGTAGCCTCTCCAAACTGTCTTGATTTTTGCATACTCCTCTCTCATCCGTACCGAGTACCCTACTGGAACCGAAGCATGCCTGTTGCCGTTGTGTAACAACACACACTTTAAACTGCTCTTGAAAGTGTCAATAAAACCGAAGCATACCTGTTGCCGTTCGTATGCTGGGAGTCCCATAGCGAGTAGTAGGCCTGCAACTTCACTGCAATACACAAGGTTACCATCTGACTGGAAGAGCCTCCGCAGCTCTGCTTCTCTGTTACGATAAAATGTTACTCTTGTGCCATGGTCAGTAGTCATTTTTCATGCAACCTCGAAGCCAACAGCTCAGGACAACTTCGGCAAATACAACTCTCACAACAAGAGCGTTCAGTTCACCCTGGGTGAAAAATGACGGACCATCCGACGTATTTCAGATGGATGATAGACATCATCCAGGTCCTTGGCATCCATACAGTAGACATACTAAAGTTACCACATTCTTCCCGAATATCGACCCCAGTAAACTTGCTGCTACTGTAGATATATGCGGAAGGTAACGTCTATACAGCCTACGTAGTGCGCACATGAATTTTGTCATTCCTAGAGAATATGCAAAAATAGGGATCCATGATTGCACGAAAACGGGATGTGATACAGCAAATCCGAGAATATATATGGAATCAGCCCCTCCGAATTACTATATATCTGCTACAAAAGTCCATCCAAGAAAAATTTCACCTCTTTTTGTTTTTTTTGTTGACCAGTGTAAGCTTTCTTTATTTTTCCCTAAATGGACGACGAACTTTGAAATAACTATTCGGCCGAATAGCGAAGTGATTATTCGGCCGAATATTCGGTATTCGGCCGAATACTTTTAGCCGAATATTCGGTATTCGGCTTTTTCACTATTCGGCACATCCCTAATATATATTATATATATATATAATATATATATATATATATATATATATATATATATATATATATATATATATATATATATATATATATATATATATATATAGTAAATCGACATATATATATAATATATATATACTATATAAATATAATATATATATATATATACTATATATGTATATCATTTACTATATGAAGTTATAATAGATATACTAATTATATATTATATAATTCCACTACTCATAATATATCGAAGCACTGCGTGGGCATTATGCCGCTCTTTAGCTTCCGAGAGTCCGATAGATGCGGACTACCAGAATAGGTGCGGGCTAGCGGAGGTGCGGAGTCGTCAGTAAATTAGCGGAAAATTAGCCGGACTTGCCACGTGCGGATCAAATCAAAGTTTCCGCTCTTTTGGTCCGCCACCTTTTTTGAAAATGAAAGTATAGTATTACTTATTAAGAATTCTTATTGGTCATAATAAAAGAAATATCAATTATTTTAAGTTTATGAACCACTAATTATACTTTTAGTGCTAAGACATATTGTTTTTAATACATATGAAACTGTCCAAAACCAATTCTCAACTTCCGTTAATTTGCGTACCCATATATATCAAGTAAATAAACGATTAATTGATTCTTCTTATTAGGACTAATAAAGCTATTACCCTCTTCTACTAACTTTAAATTATTAAAAGAATCACTCTCCCTTTAGGACTTAAAACAGTGATAGTGTGAGTGTAATAGAACTTAAAATACAATATTTCCTTTTATCGCCGTTAAACCCAATAAGGAATTCTAATAAGGTAAACTATAACTTTTCATTTTTCAAAAAAGCGTGCGGACCAAAAGAGCGGAAACTTTTGATCCGCACGTTGCAAGTCCAGCTAATTTTCCTTGACGACTCCGCACCTCCGCTAGTCCCCACCTATTCTGGTAGTCCGCCCGGAGCGGACTAGCGGACCTAAAGAGCGGAAAGCTGACCCACCTCTGAATATATATATATATATATATATATATATATATATATATATAAATATATATATATATATATATATATATATATATATATATATATATATATAGTATATATATATTATATATACCGGTATATAATTAATATATTAATATATATTATATATAATATAATATATATATATATATATATATATATTATATATATATATATATATATATATAATAAATATATAGGACTGGCCTATAGTGAAAAATCCGCAATATCCGAATATTCGGCTAAAGTATTCGGCCGAAGTTACCGAATTATTCGCCGAAATATCGCTTCGCTATTCGGTGTGTCAGGCCGAATTAGTTATTGTCAAAGGTTCCCGGTCATCCATTTAGGCGAAATAAATAAAGAAAACTTAACTGGTTCAACAAAAAAAAGTGAGTAATTGGATGGATCTTTGTATTGTAGCAGATATATAGTAATCGGAGGTGTGCTAATTCCATATATATTCTCGGATTTTCTGTATCACATCCCCGTTTTCGTGCATTCATGGATCCCTATTTTTGCAAATTCCCTAGGATTTGACAAAATTATGTGCGCACTACATTGGCTGTATAGACGTTACCTTCCGCAATATATCTACAGTAGCAGCAAGTTTACTGCTCTGGTCGATATTTCGGGAAGCATGTTGGTAACTTTAGTTATGTCTACCTGTTATTATGGATGCCAAGGACCTGATGATGTCCTATCGATCCACTGAAATAAGGTCGGATGGTCCGTCATTGTTCACCAGTGTGAACTGAACGAATCTTGTATGAGAGTGTATTTGATCCGAAGTTTGTTCTGAGCTGTTCGGCTTCGAGGTTGCATGAAAACTGGACTACTGACCAATGGCACAAGAGAGTAACATTTTATTCGGGTAACAGAGATGCAGGAGCTGCGGAGGGCTCTTCAGTCAGATGGTACCTTGGTATTGCAGTGAAGTGCAGTGCTGATCGCTATGGGACTCCCAGCATACGATTTACGGTAAGTGGCGACTGTTTATTGACACTTTTCAAGAGCAGGTTTTTTAAAGTGGTGTTTGTTACACAACGGCATACAGGTATGCTTGCGGTTCCAGTAGGGGTACTCTGGTACGGTATGAGAGAGGAGTATGCAAAAATCAAGACAGTTTGGAAAGGCTACAATATCAGGTACATGGATGGTAATATAATGCCGTCGACCTCAAAATGGTTTAAACATTTTTGCTCGGTCAGCAAGCAGGGTTCACCAAATATACCTGCTTCCCGTGCTATTGGGACAGCCGGGCGGCAAAGGATTACTGGACCAAAAGAATGGCCACCGAAGGAAACCTTGATGCCAGGTGACAGGAAACATCTAATACCGTAGGACGTCAAGCATCGTACGTGAACCACTTGTCCAGAGAGAAAACATCATCTTACCTCCACTACACATAAACACTTGGTTTGATTGAAACAATTTTGTGGAATGCCCGGACATGATGACGTGCAATGCTTCCGCTTTATTATGTCAAACGTTTTCCTGGTCTGAGTGACGAGAAGAAAAAAAGCTGGGATATTTTGATGGCCCACAAATACGGACCCTCCTCCCGTGATGCTGCTTTGCTACAACAATGACTGTGTTAGAGGGCAAGAGTTTGGAATGCTTTTTTCAGATGTAGCACAGAATTTTCTGGGGAACAGGGAAAGCCGAGAACCACTAAGCATTGACAGGAATTGCTCGACAATTTTCATTCTCATGGATGTAGAATGAGTATAAAGTTGCACTACTTACATTCTCACCTAAGAAAATTTCCGGATAACCTAGGCGATGTTAGTGATGAGCAGGGTGAACGCTTCCATTAAGATCTAAAGTTCATGGAAGGACGTTACCAGGGCAAGTGGGATATCAATATGATGGCCGACTATTGTTGGAGCTTGATGAGGGATATTCCAGACGCTATGCACAGTAGATCGTCTACGAAGAGAAAAGTTACCATCGTAGGTATGTTTACATTAACTAAACCCATTCCTTCTATTACATTCATGTTGTCCCATATTACTTCTATATCATAGTTGTATTATATGTTTAACATATATCTATCAAAGACATGTATCATATCATTGCGATTTGTTTCTCTCCCTTCATATATATATATTGTAAGGATTTTAAAAATGAAACCACCAAATATGTGTCTATATATGAGTTTATTTTTTTACAGCAACTTCCAATGATTTTTCTAATGCACATTGCATTCTTCTAAGTTAACTTTTTTATTGTTGGTAAGAAATATTGTATTAATTGAATATAAACCGAATGTTTTTTATATATACTATTTTACAATGGAGCAAATATTTCCTTCTGTTTATATGTTTATACATTTCAATGGATTCGTAAGTAGAACCCTTTTTGTTTTTTTAGATTTATCAACGTGCATCAGCACCAAAACACAGTATCTCCAATGACACCTTCTTTCTATAGCAATTATATGGCCTCAAAATAGTCTTGAGGTATGTCTTCCAATTAAGTATTAATGTGTAACTCCATACAATATTAAAAAGATAAAATATTAAAACAAAAATTTAATTATAAAATAGGTTTATCTAATAATTATTATAATAATTTATAGGTCACCCAGGTTGGGGGCTATGACACAGTTGTTTGAGGCTATCAATCAGTCAGGAGACATTCATCTTTAAAGTAAAACGTTCAGGGAATTTTTCCGCTGTACATTTAAATTGAAACCCAGGTTCGGGGCATGATGAAACAATGAATCCCAAGTTTGGGCCATGAAGAACCGATATTTCCCAATTAAACAATTTTGCATCTTCTAGACTGACTTACCTTATCTTATACTTACCTTAGCCTCTTATTGACTTATTGACTATATATATATATATATATATATATATGTGGTATATATATATATATATAATATATATATATAACTATATAGATATAATTATATATTAATATATATATATTATTATATTATATATAATATATATATATATATATATATAATATATATAGAATATATATGTATGTATGTTATCATCTTTCTTCCGGCTCTTAAACGATGAACATTACTTACTGTATTTACTGATTGACTGACTTTTACTGTAAATAAATAAGCATTTTTCTCCTGAAAAAATCTTAAATCTAAAATATAAATAACTTTTTATCTGACAAATTTAAAAATACTTAAAATAAGATGAAACTTCCATTTGTATGTTGTCCATTTTTTTTAAAATTTAAATGTTTATTCTGAACAGCTTTTGTCATTTTTAAACAATCCCCTTTAAACTGTCATAATTTCAAATTTAAAGAGATTGTTAACCTTCGAAAAATCTGGTTTATAAAAAGGTAATTTTATTGTCTTTGTCCCTTGAATAGATGTTGTCTCACCTTACATCCATCTAATCTTTTGTTTTTGTTTTTCCAATTCCTGCATCTGGCATTTGTAGACGCTTCGGCTATCCCATTCAATCTTAATAAAAAATCTCCAAATCACCTTACAAATAACGAAAATTTAAAAAATAAGGAGAGAAGGAAGCATATTTGGCCCGGATGGTTTCATCAACTTTTAGATACCGATGGTTCCCTATGCAAGCTAAGCCTTCCAAAACAGTAAGTTTTCTCTATTCTCATTCTAACCCATCTCAAACGATAAAAACATTCAATATAAATATATATACGCTAATAATATATTAGGATTATAAAATATATATATATATATATATATAATAAAGATATATATATAATATTATTATAATATATATATATATAACCGTGAGATGGGGTCAAATGGGTCACTTTTTGACTTTTTTATATATAAGTAGGTGCAAAAAAATAATGTGTTATAGAAATGTTTTATTAAACCATTCACGGATTTAATTTATCTTTATGATTTATTTATTTTAACTAATGTTCAAACAGTATATATATATTTCTAACAACTTTTTAAATAAAAAAAAAAAAACTTTTTAAAAAAATTACAAATCAATATGTTGCATTGCGGATCAAAATGTGGTTGGGCATCCAACAGCGTCACTTATTAAATTTCAACTTATACTTACTTACCTTCTTCTTTCTCCTTCATCCTTTCTTTCTTCTTCTTCTTCTTTTTCCTTTCCTCCTACTTCTTCCTCCTTGTCTGCATTCTGTGCTTTTCTTCTTTTCCAGCTGAGTCCCTATCAAGGGTCCTCCAACTCATTTTCGGTTGAACAAAACCCTCAAAATCGAATCTATATTTCTTTGAAATCAGTATATAAAACTACACATCAATTGAACTCAATATGCAGCTGGACCGAATTCCAGTCTGGCTCGCCATCCACCAAACTCTGTCTCGCACCATAAACTCAATTACTCTAGTTCATTTATTCTTTCTATTCACTCACCAAATTTCAAACCTGCTAAAGTCCTTTCCTTGGGTTTTGGCGGGCTCGACCCCCTCCCTCCTTGATGACCGTGGCGGGCGGGAAACCTCGGCCCAGGTCAGCGCACCCTCAAACAACCACAAGTAACCAGATTTGAAGAGAATATCTTAACTAGAAAACCTTTAAAAAACAAAAATATATATGAGCACCGCACCACGTGCAAAAGACCTAAAGGATGCTCCAATCCATTCGTAATACCAGGAACAATCGCTATACTCAAAAAAACATTAGGGGGTAACAACAAGTTCAACTCTCTAGCTCAAAAAATAACAAAGTTGAATACTTGCATTAGAGAAAAGGGGGGTAGGGGTAATGTCTATTACTAACTCATAGAAGGAAGCATCATAGCACCTTCTAATACACACCAGTCGAATCCTCATACCTTATAACATAGGGTAGACACTAATATTAGGTGTATACTAGGATGATACCATGCTAGAAAAGGGGGCGGGGTACAACTCGTAGAAGAAGCCATCTAAACCTTCTAATACACCAATTTTGAACTCCCCATACTATAAACACAGGGTAGACACTAATATTGTTATTCTATGATGTTATGACATGTGCGTAGTAGAAAGTGTTTCTACCTTTCTAGCATAGTGCCAAAACCAAGTGAGTGTCCCATTTTGACCCCAGCGGTAAAAAATTAATTGTTCTTGCCTTAAAAACTAAGCAATGAATTTTAAATATATTTTAGTATAGCTTACCTTAGGGATGTTATAAATGAATGTTCCCTCCTAAATATTCATGTCTTTAGTTTTTTGGAGCACAATGTTTAACTTTTTTTCTGAAAATTCAAACAGAAATTTTTAGATAATTCTGACACAAAAAAACATTATTTTTGAGTTTATAGGATATGTTTTGCACTAATTTGCACCTAAAACTACATTGCATGTTATAATAGCATAATATTATTATTAAAAAATTAATTATTAAATAAACCAAAAAAACATTGATTTTAAAAAAAAAGTGCATTTTTGACTCATTTGCCCCATGTGACCATTGCCCCATCTCACGTATATTATTATATATTATATATATATATATAATATAATATATATATATCAAATAGAATAGTATATATATATAATATATATATATATATATATATATATATATATATATTATATAATATATTATATATAAATATATATATATATTAATATATATATATATATATTATATATAATATATATATATATATATTATATATATATATAATATAATAATATATATATATATATATAATAATATAAATAGATATATATATATATATATATATATATATATAATACTATATATATATATATACTATCATATTATAATATATATATATATTATATATATATATATATAATATAATATATATCAGCTTCACACTAAAAATTTTGAATTGGATTTCCCTGACTTTCCCTGACTTTCCCTGACCAATCTGCAAATTTTCCCTGACCAGCGTGTTCGTATTTTTGATGTAAAAAATCTTTGTATTTAATGCAGCCTTTTTACTCAGTTCATACATTAAATTATTGGAAATTTACTTTAGAATTGTTCATCATCATGGATGAATTAAAAAAATATTTTTTTTTTCAGTAATAAGCCTAAACCTTACCCATAGCCGTCCAAGCACTCCTTTTTTATTTTTTCAAAAGAAAAACAGTTTTATCTATACAAAAAGAAAATAAAATTAAAAGCTCTACATTAAAATTTTTTTTTTCTTTTTAGTTTTTTTATTTTTGGTGAATAGCGTCCACTGTAGTCACAAAAGTTCTAAATGAATTTAGTATTAACTGTTTCTTCTCAAGCATCTGAATTTTGATTTTTATAGCGGCTTCTTCTGTTAAAGCCTTCAGTTTTTACATCTTTCTCTGCTCTCAAGTTTATTGATCTGTATAGATAATATTCTTTTTTCAACCTTCTTTTATTCTTTTCTTTTCTCTTCTGTTGGCACTTCTTTGAGATGTTTCTTCATATCTCCGATGGTCAGCTCACATTTTGCAACATTTTTGAGTGATAGAACTTTTGATAATATTTCATGAGATCTTATAGCATTGTGCACTTTTCTGAGAAATCAGACTATTTCTTTCAGATTCTCCACGAAAATTGCTTAATTTATAGAAAACCCTCTTCCCACTTTCGCATTTCCATGCGCAAAAATATCAGTCCTAATTAATAATTTGCCACAATTCCGCATAACATTGATTCCCAGTGCCTATAGAAAGAAAAAAAAACTCATCAAGTCTCTTTGGGCGGTCAAGGACAATCACCATCAAATAATATTGTTGAATTTAATCAAGGTAGAATGACTTCACGCAAAGAGAGTATAGTGCTTCTCTTTTCTTCCTCCCAAGCAACAGAATCTTGATTCAGTTATTGGTGATACAAGCGCTCTAGCAATAAAATCAAATCTTTGTTTCCCTTTTTCTGGCTGATGAAAAAACTATACTAGGATTCAATGATGAGAGCCATTGGACAGGCTTGTACTTCAGAGGATATCTTTCTAATATCTTTTCTGTCATTTTGATTGGCACAGTCTGCATTCAAGTTTATCATGTAAATCTAATGCAAAAAAGCTTAGTTGGTTGGTTGTAGAAAGCATTTCACTGACTTAAAAATTCTTTCCAGAATATTAAGTATGGAGACATCTGTAATCTCGTGAACAGAAATGACACCATAGCTTCAGTTTGACGTCCAAACCACTGTCGTTAAAGTTAAGTTTTTTTTTGCTTGAAGTCATGTTATAAAAAATAATAAAATACCTTCAACTCACAAAAATGGGGATGGAACAAGTCAAACCTCCCAAAAAAAAAAACACCCTCAAAAAGTATAATTCCCTTTAAAAGAAAAAAAAGAAATAAACTGTAACGGATTAAGTCATAAGTCATACAGTCTTAAAAACACATCCATATATACCAATCACCTTCAATCGGAAGGATGAACTGGGAACAACCTCTTCTACGAACAGAAAAGGAAGAATAGTAGGTAATAGTGAACAAAAAATAGAAAGAAACAGGATAGTAGTAGATAAGTAGATTTATGGAATGTCTTTCCTCGCCCATCCTTTTCATTCACTTATCAATACATCTCTTATTCCACAATTATCAGGAGGCATTATGACAAAAATATATCAAAAATATGTAACATGGTCCATGGATCATTCTTCATATGTTTGAAATTTTAAAATTTCCCTGACTTTTCATGACTTTTTTGGACTTTCCCTGACTTTCAGCATATTTTAAAACGTTTCCCTTACTTTCCCTGACCAATTTTTTTCTCCCTGACTTTCCCTGACCTCCCAAAAGGTGAACCCTGTAATATTATATATATATATATATAAATATATATAATATATAAGATATTATTATATATATATATATATATATATATATATATAATATATATATATAATGATATATATATATATATATATTAGTATATAACAATATATAATATAATATATATATAGTATATATATATATATATATATATATACTAATATATATATATATACTATATATCTATATATACTATAAATATATATATATATATAATATATATATATTATATATATATAACTTTTAAATATATCCCTCCTTTCTCAACTCAATACTTCTCTCAATCATTCACATTTTAACTCAGTCTTGCAATCTCCTTCCTTAACAACACATTCTCTGCAATTTCAAATCACAAGCAGGGCATCTATTCACATATTCACCTCGACAGTCCCACAGAATATCACACAGAGCAACATACTTTTAAATTTTATAGCTTACTAACTGTACCTATTATTTACCAACTACATTTTAAATATCACTAAAGCCTAAAAAGAAATAAACTACGCTCTTTAAATAGGTTCAAAATATTAATACCCAAGCTCTCAAAGTTAGCTTAGGCTAGGCCAGGATATATAAAATTATAAGTGGCTTAACTTTAGTCTGGACTGGAAAACTAATTTAATTTAAATTATCACTAAATTAAAGTAACAATAAATAAAGACTGTATTTAAATACAGAAAGGCTATTTAAGAATCCAAATAAACCCAGATTGTAGTTGGTAAAATAATAGGTACAGGTTAGTAAGCTAATAATAATTTAAAGTATGTATGCTCTGTGTGATATCTGTGGGACTGTAAGAAGTGAATATGTGAATAGATGCCCCGCTTGTGATTTGAATGCAGAGAATGTGTTGTTAGAGAGATTGCCAAGACTGAGTGAAAATTGAATGGATTGAAAGAAGAAGTATTTGAGCTGAGAAAGGAGGGAAGTGTTAGAAAAAAAGTTAGTAGTGTCATGTCGAGGCAAGGAGGGAGCGGGTTATAGGGGTAGACAGGAAAGTATTTCACCTAGCAGGAAGATGAGAGGGAAAGGACTAAAGATGTATTAATAGGTCTGCAAATGAATATAGAGTTGTAGAAAATATAGAAAATATAATTTAAAAGATGAGGATCTACAAAAGTCCAGTCAGCTGTGACCTGACCGCAGTAACAGTTCGAACTGGTCTTTCCAGATGGAGGGTATTCAGAGAGTGCCAATGGTAATGGCTGAGTTCTGAAGGAAGACTGATAAAATTGCTAATTGGACGACTCTATGTTACGATACCTAGATAGGACTGTTTCAAAACTAAGAACTAAAAAAAAACGATTGAGAGATATGTTATCCAGGTGCCCAGAGTGAGTGATATCGTGGATTAGGATAGATAGAGAGATTGATCTACAAATGTTGATTCAGAGGTGATTGTGCATGTGGGTACAAATGATATAGGCCATAGAAGGTCAGAAGAATTAATAGCAATTAGAGAGATTGATTCAGAAAGATGAAAGCTAGTGGAAAAGGTGCATATTTTCTGAGGCATTTACCGAGGTAGTGCGAGGTCGCAGAACTGGGTGAGTAGGCTTTATGTAAATGACAAGGTTAGGAATTATGTTTTTCGGAAAATATTAGTTTGATTTGGAGAGAATTCATGGATAAGAGATCTTTTTTGCAGCAGATGGAGTTCAATTGAGTCGTAAAGGTGTTGAGCTTTTCTAGTACCAGTTGGAGACCTGTTTAGCAAAAAACTAGGTAAGGTTGGGGGTGGGCTAAATCTGAATACAAATAATAGCAATGGAAACTGTAATGTGGGGAGATAAATAAAACTAATGTTTTTACAGGTTTAAATAATGATGATAGCAATAAAAAATAACAGCATTTCGAGTATCAAAAGTTTTTACACAAAATGCTCATAGCCATAGAAATAAAAAAGATGAGCTCATTAGTTTATACCAAAAATGAGAATCTAGACATTATTTGCATAACTGAGGCAGTGGGTTAATGAAAGAATTATATGGCAGACTCCATTTCAGGAATAATCGGAATAGATGGCATCATCACTTATTTAACCAGCGCGGAGAGAAAGAAGTGTGGTGGCCGCTTTATGTTAAAGCACATATTCAATCTGTTACTAATGACGACTTTATAAAATTATCATGATATGGAATCAGTGTTAGATATCCTTATATACAAGTAATCATATATCATAGGGGGCATTTATAGACCTCTGCCAGAAGTCCAGGAATTAGATGCTTGGAATTAGTGAAAGAAAATGTGAGAACAGCATTGCCACAGTATGAAAAGTTTATTAGTCATAAATGGGTGATTTAATTTTCCTGGCATCTATTGGGATTCCTTGTACGATTAATACCGGACCAAGTAGTTTCTGCATGTCATAAATTGCTATACTAGATAACTTTTGACCCAGATGGTCCAAGAACCCACAAGATACATTGCACTATTAGACTAATATTAAACTAATGATGAAAGTATGGTAGGATGAAGTTAGAGTTGAGAGAAAATTAGGACTTATGAGGACCATAATGATAATTAGATTTAATATTGAATGTGATTATCTGGCCCAGTTAATGCAAATTAATAAGAAAAGATCATACGATTCCGAAATGGCAATGTTACCAAATTTCGAGACATGCTTACTACAACCTGACTGGTGATAAAGAGTTTAAAGACCAAAAACTGTTTTATCATGGGGGAACATTTTTAACAAATTTTAATGAATATTCAGTCCGTTATGTTTTTAAAGATAAACCCATTAGCGTGGCGAAGAGAAAACCTTTGGTGGAATAGAGAGATAGAGAAAAATCATTGAATAACGTTAGAGTTTTTAAAATATTCAAGGGTAGTAATAGGAAGATGATTTAGAAAATTATAGGAAAAAAAGTAGAATGAACTTAACCAGTCAATAAAGAAAGCCAAAGAGAGAGGCAGAAATTAATTTAGCAAGAATAGTAATTAAGAACCTGAAGAAGTTCTTTAGCTTTTATAAATTTAAAAGTAGAAATAGACAATTTTTTAAAATTAAAAATTTTATGAAAATTTAGTGAGTTCACATAAGGAGTTGGTCAACATTTCAATGCTATTGCTTCATTTACAGAGAGAAGGATTAGATAATAGTCAGACTAATGTTCTGGTATGCATGTAACAATAGACTTACAGAATTTGATTTGAGGTGTACAAGATATTAAACGTTTATTAGAAACCATATTGATCCCAAGTAAAAGCTGCAGCCCTGATGGATTATATGTAGAACTTCTGAAAGAGGTAGTTCAGCATTGCAAAGGCACTGTATTTATTTTAAGCGATCATAACATTTGGTGAGGTACCAGAGTGAAAACAGCATATGTTGTGTGCCTATTTATAAGAAAGTAGTAAGGAAGATTGGGAAATAATAGGCAGTTAAGCTTAAAACACTCTGGATGATGCTAAACAGTTCTAGGGAAAAGCTATGAAAGGTCATATAGAGAATATTTAGAAGATATCAAGGTATTGTATGACTCCCAGCATGTTTTCAGAAAGGGTAGGTCATGTCAGACAAAACCTTTTAGAATTTATTGGAATAACATTACGGACTGTCATTGACCGAGGAATCCAGTGAGATTGTGATATTTAGATCTTTAGTAAAGCTTTGATAAGGTTCCCCCACATAAGCGCTGATGAAAAATATTGCAACTGTGGATAGGTGGAGGTACATGGTTGATAAAGAACGTGCGTGCGAAATAGAAAACAGTGTGTACAACTAAATAGGGAATAAATCATCATGAAATAGTGAAGAGTGGTCGCCCACAGGTTCAGTGCTGGGCCATATTGTTCCTCATATATAATAAATGATTTAGACCAGAGGACTTAAATGCAAGTTTCTAAGTTTGCAGATGATACTAAAAGTGGCCACCTCAAGTTAGGAATAGTGAAAGGGGGACTTGCATAAAATCAAAATGATTCTATAAACTTCTTGGTGGGCAGATAAGTGGCAAATGAATTTTAATAGTAAAAAGTTGAAGGTTCTTAAGGTTCTTCACCTCAAATAAAAGTTTTAACTACGATATGAATGGGGATTGCTTGAGTCTGTGGAAAAAGAAAAAGGGGGGGGGGGGGGGGGATTAGGTGTGTTATAAGCAGTAATTGAAATAGCTAATCCGTGTTGGAAGCTAGAAATAACAAGCTAATAAAGATGCTGTCATAATAAAATCGCAATTTGTTTACAAGAGCAAGGAAAGTAATAAGTAAACTGTATAATAGCTATGTTAGGCCAGTAATAGAGTATGTGCACAAGTTGGGCCCCTTATTTAAAGAAAGACTTAGATATGCAGAGAGAGTGCAACGATCTAAGCAAACAAGCGATGATTCTGGGTTTGAGTAAGACTAGAGAGAGGCTGAAGATGTTAGAATGTCTTTCTGTAGAAAGGCGATTTCTCAGAGGGACATGATACAAGCTACAAAATTATTTATCTATTGATAATACAGAGACAAATAAATTTTTCATAGTAGAACATGAACAGGTGACCAGGGGGCATAAAAAAAATTAAGAAGAAAAGCCATGACCATCTGATATAAGAAAGCATGCATCCAGTAAATAGGGTTGTTAAATTTTGAATAGTCTGCCCAGAGGAGGTTGCTTGAGGTGTGACTCATATGCCAACATTTTAAGAAAGTTAGATTCGTTTATGATGGGTTGGTCATCATATAATATAATTGACGAAAGCCAAAATTGAGCGGGTTTTTATAGTAGTATTAATGTTAGATGGCAATGTGTGACCAGTAAACTTAGTTATTAATGATGTGGATGGTTGGTATTTATAATTATATACTATATATCTATACTATATTTATTAGTTTTGACTAAGCAAATTGGTGGATTTGTAGATTACAACAATTTGACAAGCCCTAGGGTGCTTTGTGGATTTGCATGAGCGTATTTTGGTAGTGGGCGTTGACTGGACAGTCTCGATTAGACGCCCATATGCTTTTTACTGGTCTCTATATCTTAATGTCTTAATATCACCATACTATAAAATGTGCAAAATATGCGGGTAATGGGTTTGTAAAATAAAATCCCTTCCAGCAAATTTTTTCTCAGGAGTAGATTAGTAGCTTCGCGTCCGGCCGGATTCTTCAAAATTTCGCCGGAAACTGGAACTGGAATAAAATGTCAAATCCAGCCGGACCGAAATTCCGGTACACCTCTAATAAAGTATTATATATATATATAATATAATATTATATATATGATATATTATATATATATATATATATATATATATATATATATATATATAGATATATATATATATATAAGGTTATTCCGCTAAATTTAGGTTCGGTTAGTTTGTAAAATTAGGTGTTTAGTTACCCATATTTAAATGTATACCCTAAAATTATGGAAATTATGATACATTTTTACATTGATTTTCATTCCTGGAGTCAACCTCTTTATAAATACATATATATATATATATATATATTAGATATATATATATATATATATATATATAATATATATATATATATATATATATATATATATATATATATATAGGTTAAAAGTTACTTAACGCCCACACGAAACGGCTCGGATCAAAAAAAAAAATTTTCAACAGGTAGCTCTATTGGTAAATAGATGTTTTAAGGTCGAAATGAAAAAAAAAAAAAAAAAAAAAAAAAACAATTCATATCTCAAAAACTACAATAGCTACAGCGAAAAAGAATACATTTTGGAATCCTGTTAAAATTTTAGTGCGGAAAATGTAATTAAAGAAGTACCCAAGGGTATACCGCACCGATGGTAGAAGTCGGGGTCTCTCCTCCGGGGAACTAGGGGTAGACTATTTCCCCCCCTCCGGGGAGGGTCTCCGAACCCCCGCTCTTTTGGTTCTGTCGCGGGGGTTTCCTCCGCCCCTCCCTACGGGGTTGGAAAATGTCCCCCCCGTTCCCCGTCGCTCGAAGCCCCCTACATTGCCTTGTCATACCTTTTACAAATTAATATATATATATATTTCGATTCTTAGACAGTAAAAAAAAAAAAAAAAAAAAATCATTTCGACCCGAACATCTATTTATGTATCATAATGCTACCTGTGAAAAATATTTTTTTGAATCCGAGCTCCCCGTTCTGTGTTGGCGTTAAGTAACTTCTGTCCAATATATATTATAATAATTAATAATATATAATTATAATAATATATATTATATATAATATATATATATATATATAATATAGTATATATATATATATATAGATATATTAGTATATATATAAATATATATATATTAGGGACTGTACCAGAACCAGAATTTTGTTCCGGCCGGAAACCGGAACTGGAACTTTCCGGAACCTTGGAAAAGTTCAGCCGGAACCAGAACTTTTCGACTTCAGCCACACCTTACATATGCTACTTAAAACTTGTCTGATTAACAACTGGAGATTCTCTCTAGAAGTATCTGGCAGTCTTGTCATATCCATACTGTGAGCTCTTAGTTCTGTAAGCCAAAATATGGATAAGCGGAACAATAAATTTATTAAGTAAAAAAGAGGAATATACTATAGCTGCGTTATCCAGAAGCCTGCAGCCGGTGTCAAAATAGGGATCTGAAACGCTTCAATTGAAAAATTTACATTAGCCAATCAGAGAACAGGAAATTTGGTTACCTGGAAACGGCGAGCGCAAGCGCCGTGGATTGGCTACAATTTGTAACAAAAAAACTCTTATACTTATATGTATCTATTTTCTGAAATGATACCGATATATTAGTATCCTTAATATAAAGTTAACTGAAAATATTAAAAATTTTGGCAAGCCATTTCCGACACATGTTTTGTAAAGAGATTTGTTTGTAAACAAAGTATTCTTCCGCGAAGCCCGCCCGTTTATTAAGTCCCGAAATCGAGATTTAATCAACAGCAAGGACTGTGTCGTTTACTGACATAGAAGTGCGCAAACGGGCTCTGGAAACGATGCATGTGCGCCTTTGTGCCCGCTCGGTCTGCAGTCGGGCTTCTGGAAACCAGCTTATATAATTCTATGGGTCTTCAAAGTTAAAAAAGCTTTTTTCAGAAGCGGGGTAACGTGTTTGAGGATAAGAGATGACGTTTAACTCCACAACATGGAGAGCAACTTATTTTTTCCTACACCTCATTTCAAAATTCAAATAAGTTCATTTTGAATAAGAAAATTATGGAATCTTAAAAATTTTAAATTTTAAAAATTTTTGCTTAAACAGTTTAGTTAATATTTTGTTTTGTAGTGGTTTCTACTTTAAAGTTAATTTCCTTTAATAATAATAATAAACAATATAATAATATAATAATAATAAAATAATAAAATAATAATATAATAATAATAATAATAGAATTATCTTATTTTACCATTCTAGAGCAGGGTTGGCACCAAAAAGATCAAATGATTTAAATCAATGATTTTTTTACGTATTTTTTTATTATTATTAAAAAATCATGATTTTCTTTTTGATTTTTTGATTTCTATTTTTTAGGCCACTTTTTTTTGGTAAATTAACAATTAATCCTAGCTATTAGCTAATTAATGATAAGTATATTTCATCTACATAATAAGTTAATTCATCAATTTGTTTCAAGACATTTTTAACAAAGAAATAAATTAAAATTTAGAGTACTCAGTATATTATACGAGTATATAAAAAAATCTATATTATAAATCATATTACTCAATAAATACTATTTATATATATAAATATATATTATTATATTATATATATATATATTTATATAGGAAAATATATATAATATAATATATATATATATATATATATATATATATATATATATATATATATATATATATATATATATATATATATATATATATATATATACTATATCAATTATATATATATATACATAAATATATATATATATTATACTATACTATATATATATATATAATATATAATATAGTATATATATTATAATTTAATAACTTAATTAATTAAAATAATATATTTACTAAACTTTATTGAATTAGTTAGTAATTAGGATAATTAACTGTTTATAAAAATAATTAATTAAAAAAGCAATTTGTGTCTAAAAAAAAAAATAAATAAAAAAAATAAAAATAAAAAAAATCTAAAAAAATCAAAAACGTCTAGAGTTATTAAGCTAACTGTTCGAGTGTGAAAATATTTTTCATATCTAAGTTTCGGAAAGCATTAGAGTAGGTTCATTTTATCATGATATTTGTTCACATATTTCAATTTTCTATATTATTTTTTATCATAATCATAACCTGAGTAAATGACAAATCAATTACTGAATTTTATAAGAAAGCACATTTGAAAAAGTAAAAGTTCTGGTTAGTCCGGCCGGAACCGAACTCCAAAAAATAAAGTTCCGGCTGGAAGTTCCGGTCATCCCTTTTTATTTTTATATATAATATATATATTTATATATATATATATATATTATATATAATATATATATATATATAATATATATATATATATATAATATAATATATATATATATATTATAGATATATATAATATATATAATATATATATATATATAATATATATATATACTAATATATCATATATACAGTATATATATATTATATATATATATATATATACTATTTATTATATATATATATATATATATTTCATAAATATATATATAATAATAAATATATATTATATATATATATATATAATATAATAATATTCTATATATATAATATATATATATATATATATAGAAATATATATATACTATGGTTCTCCTACTGACAAAATCTTTCTAGCCTCTTGCCAAAAACATCTCTAACAACTCTTGTAAAAATCTGCCTTTCCTCCTCTATTCGACCTGATGGTTCTGCTGCTAATACTCCAACTGAAAAAGGCCAATCTTTTCGGACCTCCTATTTTCCTCAACTGAAACCCTGGATGATTTCTGCATTCCTCTTCCCTCTTCCTCCTCAGCGTATGTTCTATGCCTGGCTGTGATTACATGATCGGTGCCATGGGCTTCCTGAAATCTATGAACGTTAGGAAGCGTGGGTGGCCCGGCATGTGTTCCACCAGAGTTTTAGGAGTGTGCTTCCTTGCTGGACCCCGCCCTCGTTCAACTATATTCTCCATTCTCAAATACTAACACTTTCCCTCCTCAGTGTTGGAAGCACACATGTCCAAAGCCTATTCCGAAAAAAAAAAAGGAAGCCGCTCTGATCTTTCTAACTATCGCCCTATAGCTCTCACTAGTATTCTATCAAAGATCTTTGAAACCCTTCTCAACTCTCATTTCCTAGGTCATCTGGAGTCTCATTCACTTCTATCCGATTGGCAGTACGGCTTTCGACACTGAGGTTTGCTTTCGATATACTTTCTTATCTTACTGATTTATGGTTTTCCGCCCTATGGGGAGACTTGCGTGGTGGCGCTTGAAAAAATCCAAAACATTTGACTGGGTAAGGCACGCGTCACTGCGCCCTCCAAACTCCCCTTCTTTGGGTTTCCTCCTTCTCTTTGCTTACTTATATCTAGTTTTCTTTCAAATCGCTCATTATCTTTTTCCTCTTTTCATTTTTTGCTCTTCTCAGTTACTCCAGCTATACAAGTGCCTCATCCACCCTTGTATGCAGTACTGCTATCATATCTGGGGTGGGCGGGGCTCTGGTTTCACCCGGCTTTTGAATAGGGTAGAGTCAAAGGCCAAAAAACTTATAAACTGTTCCGTACTTTCCCCTTCACTAGACCCTCTATCTTTGCCGGCGTGATAATTGTGTGCTTATCTCTTTCTATAGTACAGCAGCGGCAAGTGCTCGAGGAAACTTATCACTCCCGTACCAACACCTTTACGACACCATCATAGCACAAGGGGTGCTGTGCCTGTGCAAGAGTTTTGTACTGATATTGGTAACTCCAGGTTAGTTCGCTGCCGTGTTTCCTTCTTTCCTGCCACCTGTTTTGTGGAATTCTCTTCCATCTTGTGTTTCCTGCTGAATTTAATCTCCCTCACTTCAAAGCCTGCGTCTGTGCTCATCTGCGCAATTTACGTTAGTTGGTGAACTTCTGAGGCGTTGGCAAAACACCCCCTCCTTGAATAGGCCTCCCGTGAGTGTGGTGACAACTGTAATATATTATTATATATTTATATATATATATATATATATAATATATATTATATAAGTAATATATATTATATATATATCTAATTATATATTATATATATATATATATATATATAATATATATATATATAATATTATAATATATATTATATATATACCTATTATAATTTATTATATATATAATATAATATATAATATACTATATGATAATATATATATATTAATAATATAGATATATATAATATATTCATATAATTATTATTAGGATGTGCCGTGCCGAATGGTGAAAAAGCCGAATACCGAATAGTCGGCCGAACATACCGAATATTCGGCCGAATAACCACTTCGCTATTCGGCCGAATAGATATTTCAAAGTTCGGTCATCCATTTACGAAAAAATAAAAACTTTACACTGTGAAACAAAAAAGGTGAAATTTTTCTGGTTGACTTTTGTAGCAGATATATCAGTAATTCGTAGGTGCTGATTCAGAATATATTCTCAATTTGCTTGTATCACATCCCGTTTCGTTGCAATCATGGAGCCTATTCTGCATATTCCCCTAGGAATGACAACATCGGGCACACTTACGTACGGCTCTATAGATGTTTACCTTCCGCAATGTATATATATATACAGTAGCAGCAAGTTTACTACGGTCGATATTGGAAGCATGTTGTAACTTTAGTACGTCTACATGTAGGGATGCCAATGACCTGGATGATGTCAATCATCCATCTGAAATACAGTCGGATTGTCCGTCATTGTTCACCCAGGATGAACTGAACGATCCTGTATGAGAGTTGTATTTGCAGAAGTTGTCCTGAGTGTTGGCTGCGAGGTTGCATGAAAAATGACTACTGCACCATGGCACAAGTAACATTTTATCGAAACAGAGAAGCAGAGCTGCGAGTTCTTCCATCAGATCGGTAACCTGTATGTATTGCAGTGAAGTTGCAGGGCTACTACTCGCTATGGGACTCCAGCATACGATGCAGGAGTGGCATTGTTTATGACACTTCCAAGAGCAAGTTTAAAGCTGTGTTACACAAACGCAACAGTATACTTCGTTCCAGTGGTTAATTCTTACGGATGAGTGAGAGGGTATGCAAAAAAATCAAACAGTTTGAGAAGCTACAAGTATTCAGACATGTCATAGGTATACGGAAATATACTCACCTCCAAAATGGTAAACATTTTGCTCGGTAAGCAAGCAGGTTTCACCAAAATCCCTGCTCCTGTGCTATTGGAAAGGCGGCGGCAAAGGATTTTACTGGGCCAAAAGCGAATGGGACCACCGAGGGAAACCTTGACAAACAGTGACAAGAACATCGTACCAGTGAAGCCACTGTTTCTACCAAGAAGAGAAACACATCCTTACGCTCACCTACACATAAAACTTGGTTGATGAAACAATTTGTGAAGGCCCTGGACATGATGGTGAATGCCTCCGCTATATATGCTCAACGTTCCTGGTCTGAGTACGAGTAAAAAAGCGACGGGGATATTGATGGCCCAGCAAATACAGACATCCTCCGTGATGCTGCCTTTGCAACAACAATGACTGTGTTAGAAGCAAGAGCGTGGAATGCTTTTTCGGATGTAGCACAGAATTTTTTGGGGAACAGGAAAGCCGAAACCCACGTAAACATGTCAGGAACTGCTAGACAGTTTCATTCTCATGGATGTAGGATGAGTATAAAGTTGCACTACTACAGATTCTCACCTAAGAAAAATTTCCGGATAACCTAGGCGATTTAGTGATGAGCAAGGGTGAACGCTTTCCGCTCAAGATCTAAAGTTACCCATGAAGACTTCACCA
>JABUQX010048990.1:92500-98384 GCA_015478945.1 Trachelipus rathkii | reverse complement strand
GGGCGCAGCGACTCCACCGTTTCTCTCTCTCTCTCTCTCTCTATCTCCTCTCTCTCTCATCTCTCTCTCCCTCTCTCTCTCTCTCTCTCTCTCTCTCTCTCTCCTCGTCTTTCCACTCTCAAATACAAATCTCTCTCTCTCTCTCTCTCTCTCTACTCCTATCTCTTTCATCATACATTCTTCTCTCTCTCTCTCATCTCCTCTCTACTCTCTCAATCTCTCTTTTCTCATCATACAGCACTTCTCTCGTTTCTCAAGACACCTGATCCCGTCCCTGCCCTCTCCCCTCTTACCTCCTGTCCCCTTTGCCCTCCTCTACTCTTCACGACATCTAGATATTTCTGTCTCTCTTCATCTATCTCATCTCAAAAAAGTCTCTCTCTCTCCTCTCATCTCTCTCTTTCCCCCATCATTCTCTCTCTCTCTCTCTCTCTCTCTCCTCATCTCCTACATCAATCCCTTCCCTCCGTTCTTCGTCTGGCCTGTGTCGCCTTGCGCTCCGGTGCGGGTCGTCGCCCGCCCCCGCCTTCTCTTCTTCAGACAGAGAGACTTGTGTCTGCCGCTTCTTTCTCCTCTTAAAAAACATATTCCATTAACCAACGCCCTTTCCTACACCACACTATATAGCTGGCCATTTACCAGACAAATACATAAATAGAGATATATCCGGTCTCTTCCGCTCACACAACACCTCTCCTCCGTTGGCCTGTGTTCCCCTCCGGTTTCTCCGCCTCAAGTCCCTATTTGACCAAGCCTATTATACCATTCTGACGACCCAGTCAGGTATCCATAAACCAGTACACATCATATACCATCACCATCTGTTTCCTCGCATCACCCAATAAAAGTCAACAGATCATATACCATATGAATACACATTCCTAATATCTTAGAATCGCGCCAGCACCAGGTTCTTCTCCTTCCTCCTGCGGCCCTTCCCTCTTTGCTGTTTTCTCCCCCTCTTCCCCGTTTTCTCTCTTCCGGCTTTTCGCCTCCCTCCTGCTTTCCGCTCTCCTTCGTCCGTCCATGATTATACATCACCAAGCGACTATCGCCCCTTCGCTCTCCCATCTAGTGCTCTCCACACCATCATACACAGTCTTTCTTTCCCCCCTCTTCTCGCGTCCGCCTTTCGGTCCCGTGCCCCCGCCCCTCTCCGCCCTCTCCCCCCACAATCTCTCCTCCGTTCCCTCTCCTCGCCCCTTCCGTGTTGGTGGTCCCTCTTCCCCAGGGCCGTGCTCTCTCTGCCCCTCTCCGTCTCCCGTCTCCTCCCCGTTGCCCTCACACAAGCGTCCCTCCCGAATTCTCCATCACTCCCTCTCGGCGTCCGCTGTGCCGCCTGCGGCGCTGGGCCTCTTCGCGGCTTTCGCTGTCTGCTCCGCGTCCTTCGTCTCAAAAAGCGTCCCGCCCCCATCTGTTTCTGTTCCTGCAACACGGATGACTCTTTGCGACCTCCATCCCTCTCAAGGCCCGCGCTCGGTTCCACGGCCCCTCCTTCGGCCTCGGCTCTTGCCTCTCTGACTACACTCACTACTATCCTTGGCCGCCTTTTGGCCGCGCTTAATCCCATGCTATCGACACACCCGTTTTGCTCTGTCCCAAAAAAAAGATAACAGACACCGGGTTGCTTTTGCTCCTCGCTTTTCTACAGACGTTTCCCCCCTCCCTTCTTTCCCCTCGCTCTGCCGCGCTCTTGCTGCTCCTCCGGTGCGTGGCGTCCGTCGTCTTGCCCGGCACCTCCCCGGCTTCAGTTTCCCTTTTCGGCCCCCTTGCTCTCCTCCGTCCCCCCGCCGCCCTCGTCCGTGTCCCTGTCCTCTCTCGTGTCACTAACATTTCACTTGCTTTTACCTCAATCCTAATTCCGATCAACCAGAAAGAGCGAGTTTCCCTTCTGGGGTTTTGTCCTCCCCCCCCGGCCTCTCTCGTTGTTTTTCGGTCTGGTTTCCGCCCCTCGCCCTTGCTCTGTCCCCGTCACAGAGACACCCGGGTGGCCGCTCCCTCGTTTCTCGTCTTTCCCCGGGCCCGTCTGTTCCCGTTCTGCGGGCGGGCGCCCCTCCCGTCCGCTCCACAAAACACCGCACCTTCTGGTCTCCCTGTCTTCGCTCTCCCTATATCGCTCGCTGGTCGTTGCGGCCCCACGTTTGGTCGGTTCATCAACACAGAATACAGAGAGATACACTCTTGGTTTTCTCTGGCCCGCGGGGTCGCGTGCCGTGCCGTCGTCCTCCTCTCTCTTCCCCCTCCACCTGGTGGCCGGGTCTCGTCCCAACGACACCGGTTCTGTGCGCCACATATACACGTCCCCTGCCCTCCAACACAGCTCCCCCCCGCTTCTTCGCTCCCCCGTCCTCTCCTTCGCGCCCCTACATATATAACATAAACATATACACATCGTTTTTTGCCTCCCCCTCCCTTCGTTCCACAGTCCCCGTCCCTCCTTTCGCCTGGCTTCCCCTTCCCCTCCCCCCTTCCTCCCCCCTTCTCACGCCGCTCTTTTCTCCGCTGCTTCTTGTCCTCGCGCCTTCTCTCACGCTCGCGCCTCGCTGTTTCCCTCCCTTTTTCCGCCCTTTCTCCCGTCCTGACTAAAGGCCCTCAAAGACCCATACACACCCCATGCCCCCGTCCCCTCTTCTTCCTCGCCCCATTCACCACACTACCCTCTCCCACGCTATGCAGACCTTTCCTGCCTTATCCCCTCCCACTCTCCTCTCCGCGCTCTCCCCACAATCACGAACCCTCTCCACCCTCACTCGCTGTAGATCTTCGGTCCCCGAAGTAACACCCATTCGCCTCTCCCTCACGGCTGCCGCCCCATTCTTCTTACCTTTAATTTCCATCCTCGCTCCCGCCACCCCCCATATCCTCGCCCTGCTCGCTCACATTATAATGTCACACAGTCATCCCTCTCCCCTGCCCTAATCCCCGCCCTCTCTGCCTTCTCCGTCTGCCTCGTTCTTCCCCCTCCCCTCCCTCTCGCGCTCTCGTGTTCTTTGGCCTCCCTTTCGTTTTTCCTCCTCTGCCCCTGCGCTCTCGTGCACCCCTCCTCCCGCCCCTCTCTTTTTCTCCGTGTTCCGCCTCTTTCTCTCCCCTTTTCCCCACCCCCCGTCTTCGCCTGGTCGCCGTCTTGTCCCCCGTCCTTCGTCGCTTCTGCTTTCCTCTCGTCCGTCTCTCTTTTTCCTCCCTGGCCGGCCCGCCTTCCTCCCCCTCCTTTTTCTCCCTTCCCTCCTCCGCATCCCCTTCCCCCCTGTTTTCTCGGGCCTACGGTCCTCTCTCCTTTTCCTCGTGTCGCGCGTGCGGCTCTGTCTGGGCCCCACGCTTTCGCCCGCTTCCCCTCTCCCTCCTCCCTTTCGGTCGTTTTTTTTTCCCGCGCCCGGCGCTGTCTCCTCCTGTCTCTTTGCCCTGCCTCTTGTGCTGCCTGGTCCCGTGTTGCTCCTATTTCGTCCCTCGCTTTCTTGGGTTTCGTCCGCTCTTGCCCTCGCCCCGGGTCTCGCTCGCCGTTTGCTGCCGCCCCCTTGGCGTCTCCCCTTTTTGACCCCTTCTGCGCGGCCCCCCTCTTCTTGTCTCTTTTTTTCTGTTTTGCCGCCCGCGGGCGCGCCTCTTCCTCTCCCTTTCTCCCTGGCCCTTTCCCCTCCCCCTCCGTGGCCGTTCCTCTCCCTGCCCGTTTCCCCGTCTTCCCCCGCCCTTTTTCCCCTTTTCTTCTCCTCTCCCGTTCCTTCCTGACTCCCTTTCTCCCCTCTCCGCCTGCTCCCCCCCCCTCCGGGCGCTCAGTCCCCTCTCGCTTTCCCCTTCTCCTCCCTTCGCCTTCTGCTTCTCCGTCTCTCTCTCCTCCTCTCTGGTCTCCCTTCTTGGCCCCGTTCCTTTCCTTTCCCTTTTCCTGCCGCCTTTCTGTATCCCCCTCCTCCGGCTCCCTCCTTCGCCTCCCTGGCCCTTTTCTCCTTCTTCCCCTCCTGGTTTTTCCTTCCCCTCTTTACTCGCTGTCTCCCCCGTGTCCCTCTTTCCCCTCTTTTTCCTATTCACCGCCCCCTTTTTTGCTGGCGTTTTGCCCCCCGCTTCCTTCTCGCCTTTTCTCTTTCCTTTCCTCCGTGTCTCCGGGGGCCCGGCTTCTTTTCGCTTCCCCTTGCCTTTCTGCGTGCCGCCCTGCCCGCCTCTACTTCTTCTTTCCCCCTCCTTCCTTCCCTGCCCCGCCCTCTTCTCTCCCCCCTCTCCCCTTGCCCCGCCTCCGGGGGCCCTCCTGCGTTCCGTCTTCCGCCCTCGCTCCTTTCCCTCGGGTCCGCTCTGGGGCCCGGCTCGTCCCCTGCGTTGTCGCCGCTCCCCTCTTCTCTCCCGCGGTTTCTCTCTCTCCTTCTTCCTGTGGTTTCCCCTTCCGTGCCTCTCCCCCCTCGCGGTCGTTTTGTCCCCGGTCTCCCTCCGTCGTTCCTCCGGGGCCCCTTCTCCGGGGCTTCCCGCTCTGTCTCCTCTCGCCCGCCCACCCCTCGCCCTCTTCCCTCCTCGCTGGCCCCTTGTCGCGCTGTCCCCCCTCTTCCGCCTCGCGGGGTTCCTTGTCCGCCGTTTGTGGCCCCCGCCCTTGCTCTCCGCCCCTCACTTCCTCTCCTTCGCGCGTGGTTGTCCCTGGCTTCCTCCTGTTTTTGCTCCTGGTGTCCCCTTCACCGCCCTCCCGCCCTGGCCGTCCCGGCCCCTGCCACTTGCGGCTTGTGTTCGGCCTTTTGCCCTCCCCTTCCCGTCGCGCCGTCGCTTCGTCGCCCGCCTGCCCCGCGGCCGCTCATCTTTCTGTTTCCCTGCGGCCTTCCCTCTCCCCTGTTCCTTTTCGGCCTCGGGGTGTTTCCCTGCTCCGCTCTCCCCTCTTTCTCGTCGCCTGTACCCCCCCTCCTTCCCTGCGTCCCTGGTTCTGCGGCTCCCTCCCGTTTTTCCCTCTTCGCTCCTCTCGCTGCCTCCCCTCCTGCCTGCCTCCCGCCCCCTCCCTCCTTCCCTGCCCCTGCTGTCCCTCTTTCCCTGTTCTCTTCTCCTTCTGCACCTCCCCGCTCCCCGCGCCGCGTTCTGCGCCGGCTCTTTTTTGCCCTCTGTTCCCGTTCCTGGTGCCCTCTCGGTCCTTTCCTCCTCTCTCTCGTGGTGGAGTTTTCTGGTTTTGCTGCCAGCTTGTCGGTCTCTCTTCTGTCCCCCGGCCTCTTGTCCTGCCCTCTTTTTTTCTTCCGCTCTCTCCTCTTCTTTTCCGTCCTTCCTCTTTTCCTCGTTCCCTCCTCTCTGCTCCCCCCTCGCCGTTCTGCCGCGGGCCCCGTCTCTGCCCTCCGGGGGCCTGGGCCCTTCGCTCCTCCCGCCGTTGTCCTGCCCGGCCACAGCCCCTCCCTCCTCCTCGTCCGCCCTTCGCGGGCCTGGGCCTGCCTCATGCCGCTTTTCTGCCGCGTGTCTTTCTTCCCGCCTGCCTCTGCCTCTTCCTCGTTTCTGCTCGCTTGCCGTTTTCGTCCCTTGCTTCTCTGGTTCCTCCCTCCACCCTGCCTCTCTCTCTCTCTCTCTCTCTCTCTCTCTCTCCTCTCTCTCTCTTCTCTCCTCTCTTCTCTCTCTCTCTCTCTCTCTCTCTATCCTCTTCTCTCTCTCTCCTCTCTCTCTCTTCTCTTTCCTCCTTTTCCTCTCTCTCTTCTCTCATCTCTCTCTCTCTCTCTCTCTCTCTCTCTCTCTCTCTCTCTCTCCTCTCTCTCTCTCTCTCTCTCTCTCTCTTCTCTCTTATCTCTCTCTCTCTCTCTATCTCTCTCTCTCTTCTTCTCTCTCTCTCTCTTCTATCTCTCTCCTGCCGCCCACTGCCCTGGCCCCCTTCCCCCCTCGCTTCATCGTGGGCCGCCGGGTTGGTACGTTTGCTTTCGCGCCTGTCCCCCGCTCCCTTTTTGCGTGTCCT
>JABUQX010048990.1:80000-87500 GCA_015478945.1 Trachelipus rathkii | reverse complement strand
TCCTTCGCTTCGCTCGCGCGGCCTGCTCCTCTCTTTGTCCTGGGTGACCGCTCCTCCCGGCTGCCCGCTTCGCTCTCGCGCGTCCCCGGGCCCCCCCCGCTCCCGTCCGCGCCCCGCCTCGCGCTACCGCCTTCCGCGTCTCTTTCCGCTCCCGCGTCCCTCGGTCTGTCGCGGCCGCCCCCGTCGGCGCGCTCCCTCATCTCTGCTTTGGGCTCCTGTCCGTGTCCTCCCCTCCTTTTGCCCCTGTGTTTCGCGGTGGTTGTCCCCTGCCGTCGCGCCTTTCCGCTGCTCCCTGTGTGTGCCGGCTCCCTTTCTGCGGGGGTTCCCTTCTGTCCTCTCGCCTTTCGTCCGTGTGGTTCTGGGCCGCCCTCCCGCCCTCTCCTGCTCCCCCTCCGCTTGGGCCTCGCCTCCCTTTGCCCCGTTTTCGTTTTCTGCTCTCACGCCCGCTCGTTTCGCCCTCTCGGCCCTTCTTCTTCCTTCTTCTTCTTTCTTCTCTTCTTCTTCTCTTCTTCTCCTGCTTCTCCGGGCTCTCCTTATTCTCTTCTTCCTCTTTCTCCTTTCGTTCTTGCCCTTCTCTACGTTGGCTTGTCTTTGTTGCTCTTGCTCCTTCCTCCTCTCTCCCGTCTCTCTTCTTCGTTCCGCCGTTCTCCTCTTCTTTTTCCTCTCTCTCCTCTCCCTTTTTCTCTTTCTTTCCGCGTGTTGTGCTGCCCCCCCCACTGCGCGTTGTGGGTGTCCGCTGTGCTCCTCTTTTCTCGCCGGTGGGGTCCCGGTGTCCGGCGTCCCTCTCTCGTCTCCTACGCTCCTCTCCTATCTCGCAGCGTTTTCTCCCGCCTTCTCGTTCCTCTCTTTCGCCCCTGTGCTTCCCTCCCTCTCGTTCGTCCTCGCTCCGCGTCTCTTTGTCTCCTTCTCTGTCTGGCCCGTTTGCTTTCTCTCCTTCTTTGCTCTCTGGTCCCTCCTTTTTGTCGTCTTTCCTCCTCCTCTTGCCTGAGTCGCTCTGCTCTCCTGCCTCCCCCTTCCTCTCTCCTTCTCCTTCTCTCCCTTCCTCCTATCCGTCGCTTCTTTCTGGCTTGATCCCCGTTCCGTCCCCCCATCCCATTTCATTCTCCGTTCGGCCCCTCTCTCCCCTCCCTCCCAGCGTCCGTGTTCACGTCTTTCCTCCTCTTCCTCTTCCGCTTCGCCGCCGCGGTCCTGCCTGCCGCCCGCGGTCGCCTCCACTACGCCGTTTCTCGGCCTCCTTGCTCGGGCTTCTATCCTGCCCTCCGCTCTCGCCCCTCTCCTCTCCTCCCTTTTCTCTGGGGCCCCGTTCCCCCTTGCTCCTCCTTTGCTCCCTTGCCCGCCGCTTTGCTCCGTTGGGCTCCTCCCTTTCCTTTTCCCGTTTTCCTTGCGCGTCTGTCGTCTCTTTGCCTCTCGCCCTCCCGCCCCTCCCTCTCCCTCCTCCCCTTCATTCCCCTCTCCGCCCCCCTCTTCGTCTACCTCGCTGCGCCCCTCCGCGATTCCCATCGCTTCCGCCCCTTGGAACTGGTGAGCGCCTGCTCGTCTCTGTCGGCCTCGGTTGCCCTGCGCTCTGCTCTCCTTCTACCGGCGCCTGCCCCTACCTCCGGGGCGGGCCTTTTGCCGGGGCCGGGCCCGGAGCAGTCCGGGCCCGCCTGCGGGTCCGGCGGTCCGCTGGTTTCAGTCCCTTCCCCCTTTACTGCCCCTACCTGTTCCCGTCCCCTCCCCCTGCCCCGTCCTTGCCCCTTACTTCTGCTCCCTCTCTCCCCCTCTCCTTCCTTTCCTCTCCTCTCCTCTCTCTCTCCCTCCTCTCTCCCCCGCCCCGGCCTCCCTCTCTTCCTTCCTTCTCCTCCTTCCCTCCCTTCCTTCTTTCGCCCCGTCCTTCTTTCGTCCACCTCTTTCCTCCTCGCGCTTTCATTCTTCCTCGCCGCTCTCCGTTCCTGTCCTTTCCTCCACCTCTCTGCCCCTCTCTCTCCCTCTCTCTCTCTCTCTCTCTCTCTCTCTCTCTCTCTTCCATCTTCTTCTCTCCTTCTCCTCCTCTCTCTCCCTTCTCTCTCTCTCTTCCTTCTCTCTCTCTCTCTCTTCCTCTCTCTCTCTCCTCTCTTACTTATCTATTCTCTATCTATTTTCTCTCCTTCTCTCTTCTCCTCTCTTCTCTTCTCTTCTTCTTCTCTTCTTTCTCTTCTTTCTTCTCTTTCTCTTCTTCTCTTTTCTTCTTTCTCCTTTACTTTCCTTACTTCTTCGTCCTTCTCTTCTCCTTATTCTCTTATTCTCTTCTCTCATCTTTCTTCTCCTTCCATTATCTTACTTCGGCCTTCCTTTCTCTCTCTCCCTTTCTTTCTCTTACTATTCTCTTCTTTCCTCTTTCCTCTTTCTCTCTCTTTCTTCTCACCGCATCCTCCTATCGTGTACGTCGATCGCCTTTTTCCTCTTCGCGCGTTGTCCGCCCTTGGTCCCTCTCCTTTTTGTCAGTCCTTGTACTTCACGCGTTTCGCTACGTCTTTCCTCGTCACTTTCCCTTATTCTCTTCCTTCCCCTTGTCCCACCTCTTCCTCCTATGTTCCTTCGTCCTCTCATTATTATTTATATTTTTCTTCTACTTGTCCTAGCTATCCTATATTCTATATTACCACCGGAAATGCATAATTTATTCGTCCCGTACATACGGACTGATTACCTCTTTCAGGCTAGGTACACTGGCTTTCTTTCTTTGCTCTATCCTCAGTTCTACAACTGGTGCATTACAGTTGTCGGTCATAGCTACTTTATTTCATTTCAATGGTTGTTTAATAGTTGACATATAATTTTTTGAAGACTAGCTCTCTCTTACATACTCAGTATAATGGCCTACTAAATCACTTACTTCCTATGTGCTAATAGGTTCTAAATCTTATCTTAATCTTACCGTTGAGATAGCTTAATGTCTACCTAGCCCGCTCTCAGTTTACACCCTACATTCATAAATATAGCAATTCCCACAATAAGACCGACCAAGCCTCACGTGTACATCAAAGGGAAGTAAAAATATTGAGACTGCATGAGGGAGACCGATGGGAAGTGAGCATCCCCGAATGTAGAAGTCGTACAAAGACTGAAAAGTAGCTGCAGTGCATGTACTATCTACTGTGTATGGACAATCATAATATTGGCATACAAACATCTGAATAGGATTCAGAACATCGGTGCGATGTAAGATCAATCTATACGCTCACTCAAGCTACTACTTGTCATCACAAGTCTGAAGTCGTTATCGTACACTGCTGGTACAACTTTTGCACTGATTACGGCCGCCTCTTATCTGTGTATTCCAGTTGGTATTCTCATACTTGTACTTCAGCATTCTTAGTCTATTATGTCGGTATCAGCGCCTTATCAGGCTATATATCGCCGTTTTTATTATGCCATTAATGGCTCACAGTACTTGGATCCACACCTAATTGACATGGGGTATGTGATAAAGTGACAGAGACATTTCTTAGAAATACGCTGAATAAGATTGTATCTTATTTTAGTCTATTTGGGGTCTTGATGAATGTATTTGGTTATAGGAGTGGCATATTACTAAAAGATGATGAGGGATGATGAGGGCTTATATGACTATCGCAATAAGCGCTTTGATATATATTGATTCGTTGTTATATTGATCGATATATCTATGTACTGAGTATATACAAATGAGGTAGTTGTGGTGGGATAATAAGTAGCAACCTGATGCGAGTGAAAGTAGTTCACTAGTATATAATATCTTCGGTGTAGAGAAGGATGCTATATAAGGTTACTCACTTTTATATTTTATGATATAGCTTAAATAATGAGCTTCATTTGTGATATGAAAACTCAAGTCATAGAATTGATAGTACACAAGTGATATGTGAATAAGTATATAGATTTATAGCTAATGTATAATAAGATTAAGTTATTATATTGTGAATGCACTAAATAGATGAGGTGGGTAATGATGCTAGATGAGTCACGTAAAGGAGAACACGGTAGATGAATGAGGACGACAAGGATTTAGAGTCTTGACCATAATGTTGGGTTGATAGTTAGCCTATAATAATGTGAAGTGATTCTAATGAGAATAAGCATCGAGGATGACAGCTATACATATAGTTAGATGTAGCCTAAAGTGAGATGCTTATGGTCACGTTCATTTAGATGCCACCATATAAAGTATTTAGTATTAAGAGAGGTTTGTGCCAAAGACATATATATGTTTATTGAGGCCCATGTATGATTTAAACGTATATCGAGGAAGGGGATACCCGTGACTGAGTGACTCGTACTGAAAGGCTTAATTTTCTAAATTAATCGTATAATACCTTGAATATCAATGAAGGATGAATAGAGTTTTAAATATATAAGTTATTATAGGTAACATCAATTAAGGGTTGGTGTTGTGAGGGAAGGAGACAAAAATGTCATCTATATATCTAATCCATAAACTATTTGTTTTAAAGGGGTTAGTGAGGTAAATATGATAAAATAATATATCTCATGCTAGTTTCCTTTTTAATATTGTTATACTTATAGCAGAATTATGGTATGACAGTGGGATGATCCCATACTAGACGCGGAAAAGTTTTGTTTGTAATATTTGGCCATTAAAATGAAGAAGTTATGTTGTAATGAGGAGATTGGCCTCCGTTTCATATATTAACAGCTCATTTAATCTCTCATTAAGCATACAATACTACAACGCAAAATCAATGGAATCCTTTTGCATTTTAATAGTAACAACTACATTAAGCATCTCGGTGAAGTTAAGATAGATTTTATAAAAAATGAAAATCTGAAAACATCAAAATATTTCAACCAACACCATGAAGAAAATAGCAGACCAACTGAACACACTTGAACTGATGAAAGATCAAGAAAGAAATCCAATTCCCTTAGGCTGAAGAGGTCTCGCGTGTCGGGACGAAAATTATCTTTCCTTTTTAAAATTTATTTCCTTAAAAAAAAAAAAATTTAACAATGTTTTTATTTTGTGTACATTTAGTAATAAAATGAAATGACATAAAGCATAAACACTGAAAAAAAGAATTCCAAGGGCTTTTCCTCTCTTAAAGTATATTATATAAATTTATATATATATATAGTATATATATATATATTTTTTCAATTCTTATTCTAGCCCTTAATTATGGGTATATATACTACCTACCTATAGTGATAATTATATATAATAATAGGTATAGAGGAAATTCGATATGTGATGTATATATTAAACTATATAAGTATGAGATAGGTATATTTATATATGACTTCACTAACTTATGTAGATATAATAGTATTATTATTCATAAATATATATATAATCATTAAATAATAATTTTGAAGAGATTTCGGAAAATAAAATTTGATTTTCTTGAAGATATTTAGTTTAAATAAATAAATACATTAATATTTTAACAATTATATTTAATTCCTTTTCCGAATTCGTTTGATAAATCAAATTTCGAATATTTTAATGTTAAAAACTCGGAAAAATTATGAAATTTAGCCCTCAATTTTAATTTGAAATCATTGTTACCAAAAAAAAAAATTTGATTATATTTTAGGTATGTTTATATATTTTGGCAATCATTTATTACAAAGGAGTAATGGAATTAAATATATTTTTTAATTTTGTTTGATTTAACCGCTCTATTATTTAGTGTAAATTTACAGTTACCCCCTGTTGATAAACCCCGGTTTTCCTGAATTTTTTGGCCGGGCCCGGGGGCCGGGGCCCCCGGTCGGTTCCCTAAATTGCTCTTAGCTTTTCTTCTTAGAACTGATGTTCATAAACCTTGTATAGTGAGAAGAAATCAATGTCCTTTTAAAGTAGGATAACGTGATTAAAAGTACTAAGAATACTAGCTGAGGGATATGGTTTGAATTTTGTGTTTTCCTAAGAATATTTTAGATGTGGATAGATAAAATAAAAAAAAATACTAAAGGTTACCACTCCAGCATTCCATTATTTTCTGTTAAGTAAGTTACCTTTCATTAATGAATAAATATGTAAATTGTGTCAACACTATAAAGAGTGGGATAAAATAATGAAGGGATAGAAAAAGAGTTCAGGCACATTAAGAAAATTGGTTATGAAACAAAACAGGAAGATATAAAAATATTAAACGAAAAACGATTGTCGACTACAAGCAACTGCTTTATAGTGGTGGGAGGAAATCAAATTATAAAGATAAATATGCAAGAACAAGCAACTTGAAAATATAAATTTTGTGCCATAATCTTTTACAAGGATATCGATAGATTCGGCTCCACAGGAAAAGGATTCACAAAAAAATTGTCCCAAGTACTAGGAAACGAAAAATCTGCGAAAGAAAATATATGATCTAATCTGTAAACACTTTATTACAGACACATGACAGACAATGAGTACCTATCTGAGAGATCAGAGAAGTATAGATTTAAAGAATTGAGATGTTTTTTTAACACGTATGAAAGAGCACAGTGTGAGTACGACTAGAATTTGTGTATTAATACGTTAGCATTCACAAGATGAGCGATACACGCTGTAGCCTGTACATGGAAGCTGCAGGAACGGCATAACGATTGCGAAGAGCACGAAACAGCTTTATGAAACATGATGTCAGTTTCCGAATCAATTTTAAGAAAAATTGGGTGAGTATCGCATGCGCAATCCTATGGCCGTGCTTGCGCGTATCCTCTTTAGAGACAGCGACGTCCTCATATTAGCCATGCAAAACAATTTGTTGGTTTAAATTAGTTGGAGTGGTAGAGTCCAGTGAGAGCCGTAACATCGGAGTTGTTTGTGTAAGGTGTGTAGGTGAGGTAAGGATTAAGAGAGTAAAGACGTCCTTCAGAGCAATCCTCTGAAAGCATGGAGAGGGAAAGAAAGGGGAAATACAAAATTTAAAAATAGTTATCGTTAGAGAAATTGCCCCAAGAACGAGAAGGGAGAAAGGGAAAATCAGAAAGATTATTGAATAAAAAAAAAAAAAAAAAAAGCATAGAGCTAGGCAAATATGTTCATTGAGAGTTCAATTAAACGCGTTTCCTTTTAAAACCGAATAGTGGACCAAAATTGAACCTTTCTGACGCTAAATTTTGCCCTTCATCTGGCTTAGGCGATATAAAAACATTAACCAAAATTTAATAAACTAAAAAGTGAGCGCGCGAGAGTCAATGATAAAGTAAAGTCATATTTTGTACGTCACCAGAGCCATGTCGTCTCAGACATATATATATTATCACGCAACGATAAATTTACGTACCAAGAACAGCGTATGCACGAACTAACCAAATTTGAACAGCGCCAATTAGGAAATACCTATCCGTCGTACAACCTAGTACCAGCCAAAGCTGTTAGATGCAAAGTAATACATAGACATGAATACTCGCACACTCTCAAATAATATAACCTCAAGACGCATAATAATAATAATAATAATAATAATAATAATAATAATAATAATAATAATAATAATAATAATAATAATAATAATAATAATAATAATAATAATAATAATAATATAT
>JABUQX010048990.1:72500-77500 GCA_015478945.1 Trachelipus rathkii | reverse complement strand
AAGCTAGAAAAACGCTTTGGTTCTGTGGAAATTAATGACCTTCATACTATTGCAACTTACTTAGATCCCCGATATGAAGGCAATTTTTTTTGTAGCAATAGCTAAATCGTCACTTTGTGCTGCAGTTGAAAAACTTCAGTCCAAACAGCCTATTAATTTGCCACCCATTAAAAGTAAAAAATGAAATCTACAGAACACACACCTTCTACAGTAAATTCAATAAACAGATTCAACTAGAAGTAATTTCTACAGTCCAGGTAGTGATAAAGAAACACACGCATTACCAAAAAGATATTGTGCAAATGATTGAAAACTTCACCAAGAAAAACGGACTAGATACAAATGATGATCCTAATCAAGTTGGTGGAAAGTTTAGCAAAATGTTTACCCACGCTTTGAAGTAAACTACTTGGCATAGTTAGACACTACAATATGCTTGGCCTTCTCCCCATACTAGCTTGTATACTCACACCATGATGCAGAGATTACTATTTAGCCAATTAAAGCCGTTCTAGTCGCGACGTAATCGAATAGTGATGAAGAAATGATGATCTTCCAGCATGCTCAGCACGTAACCTCAGCAGATAAGATATAGTTGACTTCTGTTTTATCTGCTTCTTACTAGCCTTACTAACAGCTTCCTCTGCTATACTTGCTTTATTATCTTTCACTGCTACTTAAGTGCATAAAGCTCTATTAAAATCCATTGTCAATATTCTCTTTCCATAACTGTGCTGGTTTTAGAAGGTATCTGGGGAAAGCTAGGTTTGTGAGGGCTGCTTATTGTAATTTAGTATCTTGGGCCTGCTTCTATCCTACATCCTGCGTATACTAACAATCTACCTCTCATCATATAGATTTATGAGCTAGCTATATAGACTCAGTAATATATATATTAACTAAATATAATATATATATTATTACTTATAAATAATCTGTAACTCTAGTAAAATATATCAATAGTAGGTGTGACCTAACACCTAAGGGACAGGGAAGTATTATATATATATTATATATATATATATATAATATGATATATATATATATATATATATATCGAAACATACGCATTTCGCGGATTTTAAGAACACGAAACTGTTGATCATTGGCTCTGGTCTCGTGCAGTATCGCTGGCTATTGAACTGCACTTATCTTAGGAACTTGCACTGTCAATCTAATTACTGAGCTATATAACTCATCATGTTTTATACCTTAGCTTATATCATCTATATGTTTTATACTAGCTTATAACTATTACATATGATTTTTATATATATATATATATATATATATATATATATATTATATATATATATATATATATATATTATATATATATATATATATATATATATATATATATATTATATTATATATTATCTAATACATATATATATATATATATATACAGTGGCCGTATCCAGAAATTTTTTTCGGGGGGCCAGACAAAAATTCGTTCTTAAATATATATATATATATATATATATATATATAATATTATAATATATATATACTATATATATATATATATATATATATATATATATATATATATATATATATTATATATATATATAATATATATAAAGTTGGATGGATCAAATATTAAATTTCTAAAAAAAAATGGAATAATTTGTATAAATTACTAAAATCACCATACCTAAATTGTTAATTTAATCGCCGGGCATGAGAGTGATAAAGTCCGAGATAATATCTTCAGTTTTTTTTCAATATTGGCAATGTATGTAGAGGGGGCAAATCCATAAGTCCTTTTTATCTCCAATATATTTCCTCAAGTAGGTTTTCAGAAGTCTTAATGTTGAAAAGCTTCCTTTTACTGAAGCAGTAAGACACGGGTAAAATTGCCAGTATTTGCAACAAGATGTAAATATTTGGAAATTGTGACTGCGGAACAAGAAACTAGTCCGTCCATTGCTGTTTTTGGACGATCTTTGGACTGTGATGCCATTCAAACTTCCATAAATCCCATTCTGCCTTTTACTAAATATTCAATTGTGCTTTCGAGATCTTCCTTGTGAAATGTTCCACAATATTTTATCTTCTCATATAGGTATGACAAATTGTAAGGAAGAAATAATTTCTTTATGATTTAAAAACCTCTCTCTCCTAATGCTGATATTAAATCATCCAAAAATCTTATAAAAATGAATGTGCGATATTAAGTCTGTGGGTTGGAAGAAGTAATGTTGGGTATATGTTGCATTTTCTTTGAATGGCTTTAAGTTTAAAGTTTAACTAAAGAACTAACGAAGTTTGTTCCTGACTGCGAACGAATTATATAAAATTAAATTAAACCTCTGTACTTTATATTATTAACAGATATGATGTCTTACTGCTAATTAATTTTTTTAGTGTACTCATACCATAATATTTCCGATTAACATTGAGTGTGTGTGTGGCCATGGCCCCTCTACTTCTTGCCTCCCCTCTCCTATAACTACGCCTATTTATTGTATTTTATATATTTATATTTTTATTTATTTTTATATATTATTATATTATTTATTTATATTTATATTTATATTTTATTTATTATATATTTTAATATATATAATATATATACTCATTATGATGTATTATTTACTTACATGTACCTATATATAGTTATTTTATTATTTAGTAACTACACCATTATTACACAGCACACTACACATATATATATATACTCACATACTACACACACATCACACACATACACTATACATACAATACTTAACACTCTATATAGCACATCGATATGCCACATCATTGCACTCACTCAACTACTAACACCGAGCAGTTGACAAACGTAGGTAGAAAGACGCTAGAGATTTGCTTCGATAAATAGTTATTAACAAATTTACCCTAATATGAAAATCATTACTTTACTATCATTATATATCTCATCACATAGTATAGTTTACGTAGTTCACACACACACACACATACTATATATATATATATACACTTATATACACACTTATTCACTATGACACTTATATACACACACACATTCTACTATGAACATACTTAAACATATATATATACACATATTTATATATATATATACTACTATTTACATATATATGACCCATATATATATATATATATATAATACAGTGGCGTATTTAGGGGGGGGCCAAGGGCCATGGCCCCACCCGAAATTTTATTAGACACTAAAAAAAATTTAAGCATCATATCTGTTAATAATATAAAGTCAGAGGTTAAATTAATTTTTATATAATCGTCGCAGTCAGGAACAAATCTCGTAAGTTCTTTAGTTAAAACTAAACTTAAAGCCATCAAAGAAAATGCAATATATACCCAACATTCCTTCTTCCAACCCACAGATTTAATATCGCACATTATTTTTATAAGATTTTTGGATGATTAATATCAGCATTAGGAGAGGAGAGAGGTTTTTAATTCATAAAGAAATTATATCTTCCTTGCAATTTATCATACCGAGCAGGTGTAAAGATAAATATTTGTGGAAACATTTCACAGGAAGATCTTCGAAAGCACATTGAATATTTAGTAAAGCAGAATGGGGATTTTAATGGAAGTTGAAATGGCATCAAAGCACAGATCGTCCAAAAACCAGCAATAGACGGACTAGTTCCTTGTTCGCAGTCACAATTTCCATATATTTACATCGTGTTGCAAATACTGGCAACTTTACCCATGTCTTCTGTTTACAGTAGAAAGAAGCATTTTTCAACATTAAGCTTCTGAAAACCTACTTTGAAAGAAAATATTATTGAGATAAAAGACTTACTGGATTTGCCCTCGCTCTACACACACTTGCAATATTGAAATAAAAAACTGAAGATAATTAGTCTCGGACTTTATTCACTCTCATGCCCGGCGAATTAATTTTAACAATTTAGGTATGGTGGATTTAGTAATTTATATAAATTATCCCATTTTTTTTTCTTAGAAATTTAATATTTGGTCCATCCACTTTATATATATATATATATATATATATATATATATATATATTTATATATATATATTATATATATGTTATATATATTATATATAATATATATATACTATATATATATATATATATTACCCATAAGTAACACTATTACATTTATACTATCTTAACGACACAAACGATCTTTTTCTGGCCCCCCCGATAAAAAATTTCTGGATAACGCACACTACAGAGGTACGATTTACTATATATTACACTACACTAATATATGTAGTACATGATATATATATAATATATATATATATACTCAGATTTATACTTATAACATCACGCTATATTACTATACACTACAGCGACAGATTATACTTACACTCGAGTACCACATGATTTATACTTAACTATTATATACTCACTAGTGATCAGATTAATAGCTTACAACTTTACAACTAAACACAGTATTATTACTTACACACACTAAGATATTATACTATATATATAGATATATATATATATATATACTATCACATCACTAGATTTATTACACTACACAACACAGATTATAAATTACACTCCATCACATATATTAAGTGCGCAGCAGATGTCATTCATCCGCGGATACGATGCGGATGCGGATGTGTGATTTTAACATCCGCGGATGCGTAACATGTTTGATATATATATACAGTTTATATATATAAACTAATAATATATATATGTAATATAATATATTATATATTATATATGTATATATATATATATATATATATATATATATATATATATAAATAGTATAGTTCGAGTTTTGGCCATAATCTATTAAGATAATTGTGTTATCAGTGTGCGGGACCGGGGGACCCCAATCTTAAATGCACCCCACCAACTTCTTTCCCCCAACCTCCGGCCTTAATGAAAGAGATTTTACAATGGATTTTATACTTTTTGCACTAGTACTGAAATTAAAATATAGGAAGGTTGTGCTTGATGAGTAGCATCAATTTTTCTGCCTTTTCTGCTGAGTCTGTTTCTCTTTCCATCATTATTAGCCCCAGCATTG
>JABUQX010048990.1:55000-60000 GCA_015478945.1 Trachelipus rathkii | reverse complement strand
TCAAACTACCACCCTCCTGCCCAACTATGATCTATTGATTCAGGTCATTTTTTTTCTTTCAGTATATATATATATATATATATATATATATAATATATATATATATATATTATTATATATTATTTATATATATATATATTATATATATATATTATATATATATATATATATATATATATATAAATATATAATATATTAAATATATATATAATTATATATATATATATAATATATATATATATATATATATATATTATATATATATATATAATATATATATATATATATATATATATATATATATAGTATATTATATATTATATATATACTATAATAATATATATATATATATTATATTCATGGTTGATTTTATTAACAGAGGATCAAGGGACTAAAACGTCATGCGAATATAAACGAAGAAGAGGCAGAGCATGCTTTTAATAAAAGACACGCTTCAGAAATCGTCTATGTCAGGCCCGGTCCATCTAATGCTGACGATGATGATGATGTGGCGCCTGTCAGTACAACGGCTGTAGATGCTAATAACCCTGTCCCCCGCGTTTCAGAGACTGTACCCTCTTCGACTTCTATGGTGAGCATTAGTTATTTATACTATGAATATAATAATAATAATAATAATAATAATAATAATAATAATCATATACAGTTTGAATAAAAAAAATATTCATGACAGATTCCGTTTTTACAGAATAGAGACGACAATCTTCAGCAAACAGAAACTCCACCACTAGAGAGGGAGGAGGGAAATGACAGAGATTTCACAGCTAATGTAACAGAGGTGCAAAAAGGAGCCTTCGCTACTCTCTCGGGGATCGTTGATGTGCATAAGTATAATATACATGTAAATATGGACAGAGTGTTCAGGGAAGGGATGGATTTGGGGGATGCATTCATGAGGGTGATTCACGATATTATCGAATATTTAAAACGGGATGTAGCGCATAACCAGTACGAGGTAAGAGTTTGGTTTACATTCTACGATAAAGATGGTAGATCGTATCATGTAAACATCCCCTATGCTAAAATGAATATGGTAGATTTAATTCCTCATTTAACAGAAAGATTAGCGGCCTCTTTTCAGTCGGGCGATGAAGCTACTTTCAGCGACTTTATAGCTGAGGTGCAAGTCCTACACAATCCGCAAGGTCAGGGTCCGTTACTTCCAGGCGGGGTTGGTTTCGGGAATGGACACATTATCAAAAGACATATGAGATCCAGTGACAACACTCGCGAAGTAGATGAAGTAGGTTGCGGTTTTAGAGCAATTGCTGTGTGCCACAAACTTCTTACAATGAACCCCTCGATGCTTATAGATGGTGTGGACAGCTCTACAATTGCCATCTTAGGTAAGGATATTGCTAGGTGGTGCGGTCTAGAGTATACAGATCCTTTATCCCCTGATAAGTTTCCCCTGATTGAACGAACGTTAGGTTGTAGACTTTTTGTGTACAATAACGACCGCTATGGTGAGATGCACGTAATGTATAAACCACATGAGAATGATAGAGATAAACCGCTTTATATAATAGGTTTTGATGCGGCTACAACTCATTTTTACTATCCTTTCCCCAGACCTGACTCTATTAAATTATCTATTCGTAATACTGAACGCATTAGGTCCCCCGTATTCTGTGCTCAATGTTATAGTTTTGTAGATAATATGGCTGTGCATTTAATGAATGATTGTAAAGAATATAGATGCGGTCAGTGCTTCACGCATAAATGCAAGGGTAATCTAAATAATCCTGTCCCCCTTAGACACTGTAGTAAATGTAATAGAAAATTCTATAATGAATCGTGTTTCAAACTCCATCAAAAAAAGGTTTGCGTGAAAGTAAAAATATGTAAAGATTGTGACACTTTGTATACAGCTGATAAATATGGTAATAAAAACCATGATTGTAAGAATATAAAATGTTTCACATGTGATTCGAAGTATGATCCTGATGATGGTAGACATAAATGCTTCATGAAAAAATTGAAAGTAAATGAACGTGCCAAGAATGTATATACCATATATTATGATATAGAGACGTATAATCATAATGCTAGAGTGGATGAGAATGGGAAAGCTATAGTTGACATGATTCCTTATTTGTTGGTGAGCATGCTGATATGTTATAAATGTAGCAGTAAGGAACTGGTAGATGAGAATAAATGTGAAAATTGCGGTGTAAGACGTATGGAAACTTTTCATTTAGATTTAACGTCCACTGATGTGTATGGTAAATGTCCAGTGGATAAATTTATAGAATATCTCGCCCTCTTTGCTTCAAAACATAAAAAAGATACAATAATAGTTGCCGCTCATAATGGTTCAAAATTTGATACGCAGTTTGTCTTCAGCAAACTGCTAGCTAGACCCTGGGCGAGTTCAATATCGACTAACCCAATAAAGCGAGGGACTAAAATTATCACATTGACCAGTCAGCACAATATTCATTTCAAAGATACATTATTATACATGCCTTGCGCTTTGAAAAAACTACCTAAATGTATGGGAATAGAGGGTAATCTGGCTAAAGGTTTCTTCCCGTACAGATTCCTCACTCTGGACACTATAAATTATATAGGACCTATTCCCGATAAAACATTGTTTGAAGTTGATCTGATGAGTGAAAGTGAGAAAAAGGATTTTGATGAATGGTGGGCCAGTTATGAAAATAGAGACTACGATATTAAATCAGAATGTACGAAGTACTGTGTACAAGACGTCGACATTCTAAGACGGTGTTTTGAAAAGTTTAGAGAAATATTCCTTAACACGTATAAAATAGATTGTCTGGATGATTGTTGCACGATAGCTTCATTGTGTTTCAGAGTATTTAAAACTAAATTTATGCCGAATAACACTATAGCTCATATAGGGAGGGGTGGGGGGAAGAACTATTCATACGAAGGCATTAGATGGCTGGAGTTCATGGAGATGTATACGGGACAAAATATCGAGCATGCTAGGAATGGGGGTGAGCGAGTATTTAAAATTAAGAATAAGTGTCTTCAGCCTGATGGATATGCTGAGGTACCGGTTACCGAATACACAGCTATTGATGGGGAGGATTTCGTAGGTTTGAGAGCGCTTAGAGTAGATGGTGATTTGAAAGGCAGGAATGCTCAGCGATGGAGAGGTATGGGTAATGTGGCTATGAAGAAGATTGTGTACTTGTTTCATGGGTGTATTTGGCATGGCCATCAGTACTGTGTGTGCGAAAGGTCGTAAAAATTTAGGTAAAACATCGAGTCTCGATCTTTATAGAATGGCTATGTTACAAGAAGCATCGTATAAAAGAGCTGGTTATGAAGTTGTAAGAATTTGGGAGTGTGAATGGGAAGCCATGCGAAAGGAGGGTACTGTGACTGTAACTAAGGGGGGTGAGGAAAAAACTATGAATTTAGGAAAATATGTGCGCGAAGTAGATGACGGTGTAGCTAATAAGCGGTTGTGTATCGGTGATGCATTGTACGGAGGTCGCACAGAACCGTTCGTTTACTATTACCCTTCCACCAAGGGGGAGGTGAAGATATATTATTACGACTTCACTTCACTCTACCCCTCGGTCCAGAAAACCAAGGAGTACCCTACGGGGATACCTACCAAACTTGTTGGCCGCGAACTACCATCGATCGAAAGGTATATCGAAGACATGGAGACCACTTATTTCGGTGTAGCTTACGTTGATGTTCTCCCTCCTCAGAACTTGTACATACCGGTTTTGCCTGGTAAATACGATAAACGATTGATCTTCACCCTTTGCCGTACGTGTACAGAGCAAGGTTACGAGGGTCTGTGTAACCATACCGAAAAACAACGAGAGATTTCGGGTGTGTATACAACCCCAGAATTGAAACTCGCGGTACTTAAAGGATATAAAATCAAGAAGATACACGAGATATGGACATTTACACGTACGAGTGGGCTGTTTGACGAGTATATCAAGTTGTTCCTAAAATGGAAAACTGAAGCCTCTGGATTTCCTGTCAATGACGACGGTACTCCACTCACTGAGGAGCAGCAAGATCTCTTCATAGCCGAGTTTGAAAGAATTGAGGGTGTGAAACTCGATAAAGCTATGATCAAAAGCAACCCTTGCTTACGGTACATAGCAAAACTGTTCCTTAATTCATTGTGGGGGAAGCTCGGCCAAAATTCGCCGAGGAATGAGGACATTATATGCAATAGCTATGCCGAAGTATGGGCCTTAACCGAGCGGTCCGATATTGAGATTCTCAATATCACCGTTGCAGGACAGAAACATATTGTTTCTGTACGCTATACTAAGTACGCTGATCATACAGCTAAATCCGCTAATATTCCCATCGCCGCATTCGTCACAGCTTACGCGAGAGTGGAGTTATATAACGTTATGGACTCTTTAGGGCAACGTGTATTATACTGTGATACGGATAGTTGCATATTTATAGCACGTCCCGGTGAATATGTACCACCAACAGGGAAGTTTCTAGGAGATTTAACTGATGAGATAGGTGGGGAGTTTATGGCTGATAGTTTCGTGTGCACGGGACCTAAGTCGTACGCTATAAGATTGGTAAAGAAAGACGGAGGAGGTGTAGAGCACATAGTTAGAGCTAAGGGTCTAACGCTAAACAGTACGACGAAGGATATCGTAAATCATGATGGGATGCTGAAAATCGTAATAGATAAAACGGTTAAGGATGTTGAGAAAACATCAAATAGGGAATGGCTCATGATGAATGATAATAACCGTTTCTACAATGAAATAAAGGATGAAGACGTTACAGTGTTAGCTATGAAACAGATGTATGAAGAGGACGGATTACCTACGGCTCATAATGAAATGTTCAAAATGGACGATTCGGATAAACCGTATGTGAACACATCCAAGTATTATAGGGAGGTAAGAGTACCGAACAAGATCTTTAAGGCCAGCAAGGGGGGTGAAATGTCTTTAATTAATAGTATAAAGAAGTTCAGACATACGTCTAATAAGAGAAGTCTT
>JABUQX010048990.1:45000-47500 GCA_015478945.1 Trachelipus rathkii | reverse complement strand
TTTACTTAAGGTCCTATATATATATATATATATATATATAATAATAAAATTTATATAGAGGATATATATATATATATATATATATTATATATATATATATATTTATAATATATATATATATATATATATATATATATATATATATACACGTTGTATGTATGTTTAAAATTCTGCAATATCCTTTAATATTATTTCAAATAGATTTTTTCCTTCATTTCTTTTACTTCACGCATACTCGCAAATATATGAATCAATCATCTTTATGTTCATTCCTTTTTGTTTTTTAGTTTTATATTTAAAAACACTCCAAGTACTTTCCACCGTCATGTTTTGTTACCATGCATATTGGATTAATTAGGCACAACCTGTGAAATAAATTAAATTTTATTTTTAACAAAGAAATTGAACTTTCTTAATCTAATGCAATATAACCTAATCTACCCCATAATCTAACTTATGTAACCTTACCTAACCTAATTTAACTTAACCTAACCTAACCTAACCTAACCTAACCTAACCTAACCTAACCTGACTTAATCTTAACGTTACATAACGTAACCTAACATGAGGTAATCAAATTTCAAATTAAAAATAATGATTTATGTTACCTCACGCAAGTAGTTATTGAATTTAACACACACTGGTTGACAAATATTTAATTCCACTTTGTTTTAATGTAATGTAATTAAATACCATAAGAAACATAAATAACAATATTTAAAATATTAAAGAACAATCTTGAACATTTTTTTTAGCACCAATACAGTTAATAATTAAATAAAATTGTTTAAAAAAACTTAAAATATAAATAAATATTAAAAAGAAAAGAATTAAAAATTTATCGAGCTTCACCAATACTGTAAATATTGAATAACTTATCTTCTCTTTCATAGGGTAAATTTTACTTTTTCATTATTAACAAAACTTCACCAAAGAATGTAAGAAAAAATTAACATGACCCTAAAATTATATTTATCAGTTCACAGGTATCACGTGCATCTCTTCCTTCTCTTCCCAAATACAACTTCTAACTATTTCCTTAATTTTCTTCTCTTAAATTTTTATTTGTTCTAAATCTTGCTAAAGGTCATTTCTCAAATAAATTCTTTTTGGAGCCTGAGAGATATATTTATATCACCTCTCTTCCCTAGATTGCAAAAAGAATTTGGAAAAAAAGTTATTTTTTTTTGCCTTTCTCTATACAAGTTCTCATGAATTTATTTATTTTTTCTTTTTATATTTAATCACGGGCACATTTTGTTTCGGGATCAACCTATCTTCCCTTCGATAAAATTCAAAAGAAAAAAGCAATGCCCAATTTACATGATGTAGAGAAAGATAACTGTACCCATTTGCTTTAGATCAAACATCCCACTCCTATGAGCTTTCCTTTTCCGACCACAAAGCATGTCTTCCTGAGAACACAATTTCACATTTTAATTAATTACCTGTATTTTCCTACTCGCTCAAACTAGCTTATCTCGTGGGCGTTCTCTCTCTCTCTCTCCTACGGGTCCTCATCCTTCATTGCGTCTAAAGTGCAATAACTTCTAACATACATCTTCCTGAACTTCTACAGGAATCTACTCTCTCTCCTCTCTCTACTCCGTGCTATTACTCTTTCTCTAGACACCTTTGACATCTCTCCTCCTACTCCTCCTGCATCTCTAACTACTCTACTGCAATCTCATCTCTGATCTTACTCTCTCTCTCTCTCGATAATCTATATAATATATATATATATACTATCTATGCTCTCTTCATCTCTCGCTATTCTCTCTCTCATCTCTCTCATCTCATCTCTCTCTATCTCTCTCTCTCTCTCTCGCTCTTATCATTACTCTTATCTATCTATCCTCTCTTCTCTCTTACTTACTCTCATATCTCTTTCATCTCATACTCTCTCTCTACTCTCTATCGTCTTCTCTCTCTGCTCGATCTCTCTCTCTCTACTCTATTCTCACTCTCTCTCGTTCGTCTCTCTCTTCATCTCTCTCTATCTATGTACTATTATTATCTTACTCTCTATCTATTACTATATATTATCGCTCCTCTACTTCATATTCTCTTCATCTCTCATCGCATCTATTACTTCTCATCTATTTCATCTCTTCATCCTATCTTATTCTATATCATCTTACTATCTCTCTTACATACTCTACAGTCTACTTCTCATCTTACGATATCGTCATCTGTATTCTTACTCTATTATCTTCTTACTCTCTTCACTCTACTCTCATGCTCTATACATCATCTATCATCTCATCTATCTTCATCTTCTTATATCTCTTCATTACTGACTCTTATCTCTGATCTTCATACTCTACTCTCTCTATCTTCATCTCCTCTCTCTTCTATCTATCTTATTACGTTACTACATCTCTCTCTTCATTCTTCTCTACCTCTCTTTACTCATCTCTCACACTCTCTCATACTTCCTCATCACTTCTCTCTCTCTACTTATCATATCTAGCTTATTGAATCTAAAGTATTGTCAGAA